>JASCZW010014743.1:0-22203 GCA_034211315.2 Aedes japonicus
TCCGTTGGACCACTTTTACGACCACTCCCTTCCTTTGGACACTCAGACGCTCTTTGGTTCTTATTACACGAGACACAGTTGTATGCAATTCCAAGCCTTTTAGCAATCCACCGGTGGGACGCCCCTGGATTTTGATTGTGAGTGCACAAAATTTTCTCACGGACAATTTCTTGTTTCGACGACATGACTGGAACTACTGAATGTGTATAACTATGAAGCTTGGCAGATGTAAATAATACACTATGGATAAGATCTACTCAAATTTCTAGGTTTTTTACTCTTACGATTCAAAAAGTTACAGAAGATTTTCTGTGTTGCCATTTTTATCGAATACACCCTTTAAATGCTGTTGTCGCATATTCGCAACTCAGGACTGCCAAGGAAGTGAGGCATTTCTTGGCACTCGTTAATGGTTATAAACGTTTCCTTCCTGGTGCCGCAGAAATGCAAAAAGTGTTACTGGACTTGATTCGTGGAAATTTCCGGAATGGAACCCTACAACAGAAGCAGCGTTTATGAAATGCAAGCAAAGTTTGGCGGAGGCCGTATTTGGTCGAGAGATAACAGGCTAACAGCAATGAAGCTTGCCGTTAAATATTTTCGACACTTGATTGAAGTTAAGAATTTGACAATTTTCGCCGATCACCGTCCACTTATCTACGCTCTCGATCCCAACTCTACACACGGAAATAAGTTTCGAGAATATCGCTGTAGATCAAACAAAAGATCCTGAATTGCAAAAACATCTAACGACCAAAACTTCTTCCCTTCGATTGGAACTTATCTAGCGAATTCGTTTTTGACTCAGTTCCAACCTGGATCGGGTATCAAGATTGGGTCGACTTGTTGTGTGTTGAATGTCAGTGTGTATGGTTTTATTTGTAACTCGTATCGAATTGAGGTTTGCACTGTCAATAAGCTCGGGTATCGCAGGTTGAAACTAGCTCCAACCTAGGTTCAAAAACTAATTCGATATAAGCAAAGCAATTGTGATGTTTCAGCTCACGGACCACCACGGTCGTTCATTCCAAAGAAACATCGTTTGATCATCATGCATACCGTCCACGATCTGACCCATCCAGACATTCGTGCCACTCGAAGGTATCCTCCGGTCGTCTGTCCGTTCCGTCCGGATTGTCCATTGCATAGCCTGGGGTTGCATCGTTCAACAGGTAAAACGTTTTCATCGTACCTTGATTTGCGCTCTGCCATTCGGGATGATTCGAACTGTTCCGTAGCTGAAATGATTTATGGCCAACCTCTTCGTATTCCAGGTGGGTTCTTCGAACATTCTGCAGTTGATCGAATTTCTTTAAATCACTCCGTAGTATCGTAGAAAACATTAAGCCAATTGAAAGTGCGCATCACTCAAAGCAGCGTGTGTTTCTACCTAACGACCTCAAGACGTGCAAAGGAGTTTTCGTCAGAGTTGATACTGTGAAAAGACCACTGTAACATCCTTATGAAGGTCCTTTCGAGGAGATTGAACGGGGAGACAAATATATGATTATACTAACGAAAGGAAAGGAGCAAGGATATCCATCGATAGATTGAAGCCAGCGTATTCCTGTAACCAGCAGTTCGTGTCGTCTTCGGAAACAACAACCAAAGTTACACCTTCGGGTCATCGGGTCCGATTACTGGCATAACTAGTGAGTGGTGGCAGCAATGCCACCGTATTAGAGAGGAAGAAAATATGAGAAAAGGAAGAAAAGAGAGATTTTGTATAGATCATTGCACGATGGCGCCGTCAAAGCAGTTTTGACAGTTCAGGGAGCTTGTTCACGTGGACTTTTGTGCTCTACATTTATTACGATTGAAGTAAAATTGCAGGAAAACAGACACCAGTGCTTATTTTTACATCATTTCCTGAATCTAATCGCACAGAATCCGGAAAAAAGCTCCCTGAACTGTCAAAAAAGTATTGCATTCAGTGCAATGATCTATTCCAGGGCTTTCCAACCGGTGACCAGCGTGACACTTTTTATGCATACAGAATAAAAAAATAACTGATCTGTAAAATAAAATGCAACCTACTTATATAGTGCATGAATTTAAGGGAATAAACGAGTATATTTGGGACTTCGTGCGTCTTATAATTTGTTCGAGTAGAGCAGAGTAGTCGTGAACGGAAGGCAACGAAGGACAGTTGCTTCTTCCATTGTCTTTTTCTTACTAGCACACGCGATTGAATGGATTCAATTTTTAACTTGCTCTTTCCTTCTTACTGACATGTGAGTTGATGTATTAGAGTGCATGCTGGCGCGTCGTTCAACGTGAAGAAAAACTCAATGAATGCGCAGTAGTAGTTTGCTAATTTGTTTTGTCTTCTTTTACAACTGAACTGGCCATTCACGCGTCGAGTCCCGAATCAATCAACCGACCAATTTGTTGCTTCCACATTTAAAATCACAACTATAATCGTTAATAGCGTCGATAAGCCACAGTGCGTGCTTTGTGGCGTTGTGTTGAGTGTTGAATCAATGAAGCCATCAAAATGGAAACGGCATTTGGATACTAAGCATGCCAAGTATAATACTAAGGATGTGGACTTTTTTCGGCGTCATGAATCTGGCTTAAAACGGCAGAGACTCGATCCCACTGGCACTGGCAGCATTCAACAACAAAACACAGCAGTAGTGCAGGCGTCATATGAGACAGCACTGGAAATCGCTAAAAAAAAAAAACCTCATACCTCATTATCAAACAACACTGTGCAAAGACGAAATGCCTATATGTCCGAAGACGTGAAAGAACAAGTTCTGGAAGAAATAAAACAATCTCCTTTATTCGCAATTCAACTCGATGAATCCACAGACGTCAGTTCCTGTACGCAGCTGTTGGTGTTTTTTTTTTAAATTAATCATTTATTTGTACAGGCTTAATCGAATCAACTATACAGAGCCAAATTTTCATATTTTTGGACATCATTTATCTTAAAACTAAAGTTAGGGAGATAGAATTGATTACTCGCGTAAGGTTAATCAGTCTCGAGGTTAATAGGAATTACAAATTACGGATGGGAATTTAAAGTATGGTTTACATAATACATTAAATTTGAATTTTAAATTATCTAAACACTTATAACTATACAATTTATGGTTTTATTTTGACTTGAAAATTTTTTGAAAAAGAAAAAAAACACACACATACACAGATAAAAAAAAAACTTAAACTAAACATACAGGTTAAACTAACTACAATCTAAGGCTAACGTTAGTCAAAAACACATAAACGAGTTTCTTAAACTCCAAATCACGTACAGCCAAAATATCTCGAATTGGCACATTGGGTTGTCTACCTCGAGCCCGAAGGGAATCATAAAGCTCCGATCTGACTCCACGATGTTCACCACAAGACCAAACAATGTGATCTGCGTCCTGATAGCCTTGTCCACACTCACAGAGATTGCTGTCGCTCAGCCTAACCCGGTATAAATGAGCGTTCAAAGAATAATGATTGGACATGAGGCGAGAGATGACATGAATGAAGTCTCGACCCACATCCATCCCCCTAAACCAAGATTTCTTCGACACCTTTGGGATGATAGAATGTTGCCATCGCCCCAAATCTCCTTTACTCCATTTATACTGCCAGCTGACGAGTGACTGTTGACGAAAAATAGGAAAAAAAATCGTTCGAGGCGATTTGTCGATCACAAATATCGCCTTCCAAAGCGCCCACCTTTGCAAGCGAGTCCGCTTTCTCATTGCCCGGAATTAAACAATGAGATGGGATCCATACAAAACTGTTGGTGTTTACGTATACTCTGCTGGCGATTTAAAGGAATTTTTTTCTGTTGTGACTTGGAAACTACTACCAAAAGTGATGATATCATGGCTAAAATGAAGGCGTTTTTTGAATTTGGTGACTTGCAGTGGAAAAAACTTTGTAGGGTTTGCACCGATGGAGCTCCTGCAATGCTTGGCAAGAAATCTGGATTTCAAAAAAAAGGTCAAGGAGCTTGCCCCACATGCTACAGGTGTCCATTGCATGATCCATCGATATGCTCTTTCCAGCCAGAAAGTACTGGAATTGGTCATAAAGATTGTTAACTATGTTAAGTCTGGAGCCCTGAATACACGTATGTTAAAGGAACTCTGCAGGGAAATGAACTCAGATCATGAGGTTCTTCTTTCCTACATTTGCGTAGGCTGGTTTTCGAAGGGAAATGTACTCAACCGTGTTTTCGAGTTGAAGGATGAGATTCAAACGTTTTTGAAAGCTCAAGGGAAAAATGATTTCCTTGCACATTTTAATGAAGGAGACGTTCAGAAGCGTCTCGCTTACTTAGCTGATGTTTTTGAGCATCTGAATTTGCTGAATTTGAAACTTTAGAGCAAACAATCCAATCTTGTTCACTTCCAAGATCATCTTCATGCATTCGCGGAAAAACTAAAAAATTGCCGCCGAAAAGTTAAGATGGGAAATGTTGCCATGTTTGATCGTCTGTGCAATATGACCGATAAAGGAGCAAGCGAGCTGATTATTGAGAAATTATTGCACATTTGGATTCACTGGAGCAGCAATTTGAGAAGTATTTCCCCGAGTTGAAGCAAGAAGTAGCTGCTTTAGTACGCAACCCGTTTTCATCTTCATTGGATGTGGCTAGCCTTCCAGATGAGATACAGGATGAATACTTGGACCTGAAAAACGATTCTTCGTCTCGCGATTTGTTTCATGAAAAGGATCTGAGCCAGTTCTGGTGTGCTAAGGATGGCTCGTACCCCAAAGTTTCCATGGAGGCATTGAAGATCCTAATCCCATTCGTGTCAACATACCTTTGTGAAGGCGGATTTTCAACTCTACTTCAAATCAAAACGAAGACAAGGAACAGACTGAACGTTGAAGATGACATGAGATTGGCGTTGTATCAAACACAGCCCCGAATTTCAAATCTAGTGTCCCAAATCCGGGCGCAGCAATCACACTGAGAGTGTTTTTCCCTGGTTATAACATAAAATCAAAGAAGAATGCGTTGATAAAATGTCGTAATAAATCAAAAAGATCGTAAATTGATGTATTTCTTTATTTTTAATCGGAACATAATCACATTAGTTTTCCAAGGGGGTCGCGGGGCCAATTGTTACTTTCGACCTTTTAAAGATTTTGTTTAGAAATGTAAATACATCGATGACAACGAATATCGTGACTGAGGTATTCGATTAGCGATATTCAATAACTGGGATATGCACTTCGCCTAGTTAGCGAAGCAGAAAAAAAACACCAGGTCATCGATAAGAAAAATCAGAGCATCATACAGGGCAATTATGTCCGGCGTTAAATGTGAGACGACTCGTTGTCACCTCGTAACCTGTTTTGGAACATCAAGAATAGAAATATAACTTGATCGTCAAAAAAAAAGTTGCTTATCAGCTAATAAATCTAAACCTCGTCACTCTGAGCCGGCCGACTCAGCGTATCCAATTGCAATATGATCCCCTTTCTAAAGTTCGTGACTGCCACTCCATTATATAGATGTATAGGTACTTACCGAAACGCGTGGTGAGTATTTTGGTACTTCTGGTGATAGGTGGCGTCGGCCAATAGCGTTTGGACGCGCTCGAATGGCATCAGAACAGCTTCCACCGTGCCAGCCGCTATGCCAGCGATTGACTTTGCCGCGTACTGATTCACCCCGCAGTAGTCCACCAGTGGCTTCCGCGTTCCGTCATACACTCCAAACATCAGCGACAAAGAGATGGTTTTCTGGGCTAGAGGTGGGAAAATTCCTCGGTACAGAAAAGTGATTCCTTCGCTTCGTATCTGCCCGAAAGCCTGATTCAGGTGCACACCGTGCAGCATCTGTCGAAAGATCATCTTGTAGATTGGATATGTTACGGTGATGTTGACGAAAGCTGCTCCCCAACCGCAGACAAACTCGCGCCAACACATCAGTCCGGAGCTGCCCCGATGAGTGTCCAGCTCGGTACCGGCCCTTACAACGGCCATCGCTTGGGTGGTTGTTTCGTTTGACGACGGAATTTTGTGCCTAAATTTGTTTCCTGCTTCACCGCAATGATCGTGTGTGGTGATTCTACTTCCACTACCAGCTGTGTCAGCTGAATAATTTTAGAACCAGGTCCTCGTTTACCGTCGGTCGCTTGCCAGCCAATTCTCTATACTGGTTCGAATCGTTTCAGCCAGAATCAACATACCAATCTGTAGAATAAACGTTGCTCACTCGTTTGTTTTCCCTGGTGCAATGTTCTCATCGTTTCTTCCAGATCCCGCACCTTCGGTTCAACTGCGCTCATAGCCGAATCGTTTCACCGCCAGCAACGAATCGCTCTACCCAAATCACCAACATGCACTTTGAATCAACAATAATTCATTCATACGGAACAGAACCCCGCTCCTCACGTTATGTAACATCCGATGTGGTAATTCCTTTTCACAAACACGCACGATTCACTGCTCCAGACCACCCGTCTCTGGTAGCTATGGGCCGAAAAATAATCAGCTTCCTATTCACGTCACATCGGTCCACGGAATGCGGAGGATGGGATACATATTTGTCTTCATTGTTCAGCTGTTTCAATAGGATCAGTACAGAAAAAAGTAATATTACGTGCGGGCATCAACAACGGCCAGGTGATTCTGCTGAGTTGCGCCTGTTGAATTGACCGTATCTTGTTTGTTTGGGTTGAAGAGATTCCGCATCAATTTTGATCACACGTTAGAAGTATTGCACTCCGAACTGCAAGGTGCGGGGGCCTGGCGCGTTCTATCAATAGAAATGTGGAAATACACGAACAATTTAGTACCTTGATGTTATTTTTCGCAAATTAATGAGTTTTTACTTTTTGCAATCTGTCAAAAGCAGCTGTTTCGATTTGGCGTGACGAACCAGGGTCGAACTCAGTATAGATTGATGAACGACTCCCGCGTGGGACTTCGAAAATAAGGCTGTGCCAGTATTGTATTGTATACACTCAGCGAAATAAACTTTCAATATTCATAAGATTGCATTATGGTTATTTGCCCATCAGAAATCAGTACACGGGATATAATCCGCGCATATTTATTGGTAAAAATTAATAGAAAATTCCACATAATACTGATGTGTTCACACGAAAACAGCACCCTCTGAGAAACACAAATCCAGTTTATGTGACAAATCTCGAGTAATTCATGTTAAGGGCCTAAAAGCCATGTGTAAACAATGACTTTAAATTACGATTTCTTTTGAATCTCACATTACTCTCGTGAAATGAGAACAGCATTTGGTAGAAAAATGTAAGTTCTACCATATGGGTTAGCTAGATATAGTTGGATTTTTGTGATTCATGAGATATCAACGTTTAAAGTCTTTGTTTACAAATACCTTTTAGGCCCTAATCACGAATTCCACGACAAATGAAAAGTATGTGTGTCCACACATAGTGGTTATGTATACACACAGAAAGTATGTGTGGTTACAAATAGATACCATTTGTCGATTATATGGGAAGGTCCATTAATTATGTCACGTGTTAGGGAGAAGGGGGGGCGTTTGGGATTAACGTGACGAACCATACAAAAAAATTTGAAGGTCCATACAAAAAACGTGACAAGGGGAAGGGGGGTTATAAAAATTTACTTTTTGCGTGACGTAATTACTGGACGTTCCCTATTGCAAAAAAAAACATAATGGGACACATAGATATTAATAGAGTATCTTGATATCAAATGACATGTACATTATTTCCAGTGAAAATTAGTTGTATAGTTGCTGATATCAAGATACTCTATATCACGTAATATAAGCAGCATATAAGTGTGAACGTACTATAACATTGCTTTCTTATCAGTGTATGAATTTAATAATTTCTCGGTTTTTTTTCCTTAGGACGAATACAAAATTGCGAGATTCTTTCCGGTATCGCTCTCTTTAATTTATTACAGCGCCGTTATAACACTTTCAAGGGTTCCTTTAGTATAGATTGAAACAAAACAATGCTGGCTAGCATATACTACAAATAGTAGAATGAAAAACGTAAAAGTGAATAGAATATGAATGAAAGAGAAAGTAATCAAAGCGAGTCACTCAATATTAGATATATCGCCCTAATGATTAAAAAAAACCTAGAATTTGCCTTACAAACAAAAAATAAATCTTGTTTTATTGTTATTCAGTGTGTTAATTAAAATTTGTTTTCTTTTACAATGAAAATTTAAATTTAAATTTAAATGAAACTGTCAAACCCACCAACACAAAGCAAGTCATCGTCATAGCCGTCGTTTGCAAATTTTTCAATGTTGTTGTCATCGTACGCATCAACTGCGTTCTATTTTGCTCCCGTCCGCTTTCGTACACGTTGACTGAAAATTGCGACGAAAATGGTTTGTTCTTGTTAGTAATCCATTTTATGATTCAACCATTTTTATTTCAATTGAAATATCATACTCCACAATAGATACGTTTGCATTCCGTTGACGTAAATTTTACAGGAAACCTATGGGTCTGTTCATAAACCACGTAGACTTTTGAAAATTTTTGATTTTTGAAAATCTCAGATCATCCCCGTCCCCCTCGTAGACTTTTCTCTATACAATTTTCTAAATTTTCAAATCAATTGTGGGCCAGAAATAATTGAAATTTTTAAGCCAAACTTCGCCGTCGCTGTGGCTTCATATTTCTGGAACATGCTGAAGACCTCGGACTTCCTCCGCATCATGTACAGCACCGCAAAGTGGGTATGATCATCGATGAAGCTCCGATGGGACCACACACGTCCGAGTATATCCTTTCCAGGGGCCTGGTCGGTCGATCACGAGATTCCCTGAAAGCTTGCCTCCACGAAATTCAGCACAAGTAACCAGGTTATTCGATACCATCGCCTTCATTCCTTGCTCGCTTAAATGCCCAAGCCACCTGTGCCAGAGCTCATCTGTCTTAGACATGCACAATTTCACGGTTGAGCGTTCCAAGTCAATCTCTAGCTCGTACAGTCCGTCCCTCACTTGGGCGATGGCGATAATTTCCCCGTCCTTCTTCAATATTGCCACCTTGTCGACGAAGTTTACCTGCACGCCGGCCGTGACGAGCTTCTTCGCGGACATCAAATTGTCACGCACCTCCGTGATGTACAGTACTTCCTTCATGTGCCACGGGAATTGTTTGTTGCTGTTGTCATGGTGCTCACCGACCGTTTTCGCAAGAAGAGATTGGCTTTCCTTGGGCACGTTAATAACAATCGGCTGCTTCAGCTTCTGGACCACCGAAAACGCATCGATGTCGTTGGTGAGGTGGTCACTGGATCCCGAATTGAGCTGGAAGAGGATCGTGCCACTCTTCGACTTGATGTTGCCCCGGCTCGCCACAAAACTTACCACTTTCCGCTGATTGACCACCGCGTTAGCTTCACTACCGGCCTTCTGCCGACAGTCCTTCTTGAGTGAACTGATCGGTGTGTTTCCGTTGCTCTCCGACTGTAAAACTAAACTATACGTCGAGTCACTCGTTCTAATTCACTCACTACTCACATACAGACATGTCGCGCTCATCAGAGGTAAACAACCAAACTCTCATGGTTCATCAGGTATAATACTAACAGGCAAGATATTGTTAGATGTTACTCCAGTACATTGAGGTGGCCATGCTTGCCAAACTTATAGCACTTACCCAGGAACTTGAAGGGTTTCTTCGTTTTCTCACCGGAAAACGCAGCCCTTTTGGCCTTGCCAACTCTTCCATTTCGCTCTTGAGGTTTCAAATCTTCAGCCAATAGCCGCTGCTTCACGACTTCCAGCTTCAGGTCTTGCTCCGGACCGTTTTCCAAGGCCGTTACCAGAGGGTCATCGGATCTGGCCGCGTCTGGAACAGCAGTACCACCAGGTCAGCATCTTGGCACCAGCCGTCTTCATCTGCTGGACCAAATCACTGAAAGCCAGTAGATGAGGTCTCATCGGATCGCCTTTGTTCAGCTTCAGTCGGTTGAGCTGCTTCCGGACCAGGTGTTGCGATCCGATCGACTTGGTTGCGAACGTCGCTTCGAAGGCTGCCCACATTTTTTTGGCCGTTGACTGCTCCCGGATGACCTACAAACATTCGTTGACCTTCTCCACCACGACTTCTGGGGCATTCTCCTTCAAGATCCAACACTGCTTCAGGTATTTGTCCAAGCCAGTGATGATGTACTCCTTCCCATTGTCCGTAAGAAGCACCTTGAGTTTTCTTTCAGATTGTCGTTCGGCATTAGCGTGGAGATTCTTGAAGTCTTGCGTTACCTCATCTTCCGATTTTGACTTTAGGATACATGTCCACATCTTACGAGATTTGTCGTTGAAGAAAAATAAAAAGCAACAGCTACCTCTGAGCGACTTTACATCCATCGGCCCGCAATGACCATGTCGAGGATTCTATCAGCATGAGTTCCCTTTTTGCCGAACGGTTATCGT
Organism: Aedes japonicus; assembly: GCA_034211315.2. Classification (NCBI taxonomy): domain Eukaryota; kingdom Metazoa; phylum Arthropoda; class Insecta; order Diptera; family Culicidae; genus Aedes; species Aedes japonicus. Next base: position 10,384 of record JASCZW010014743.1, read on the forward strand.
CAGTGTTTGCCCATCGGATATACCTTGCAGTTAGTCATTTCACCTCCAGTAACGTTGACGCCAGTCACCAATCCGTTAGCCAGATTATGGACACCGTGGATGTTGAGATGTCCTAATCGTCGATGCCAAACATCCAAGCTTTCTGTGATGAATAAGCTAGCGCGTTCTTCGTGTCCTTTACTCATAAATGGGTATGTGCACTTTTTTGCGATTATGGGTTAACTGGGCTTAGAGTATTTACAAATCGGCTCAATACTCAGATGCAATCAATTAGCACGCCCAAGGAGGACGATGATTATAAATTTAATAAATTTCACCTTCTTTGAATTGTAACTTTCTACGTTTGTAAAATGTATTTCAGCTCGAAAATCTCGTCATCATCAAGATATACTAAGAGTAATAAAACAATAACTTGCACCTTGGTTTTTGCCATTTCATACATTTATTATTACGCACAAACAACAGTCATGAACATAAGGCAGTTTCATGAAAATGATAAGCATGATCAGAGAAAACTATTACTATTAACTGAGACCATCGTTACACACATGGATGTCATAAGGACCTTGTGATATAATTTTTCGAACTATTTAATCAAAATAATTGGTGAGTGAAAAAGCAAAAAATTGACGATACTGATCAATTCCATACAGTTTAAAAAACAACCAAAAAGTTATTATCAAATTCAGTTCTAGATACTAAGATGTTTAACCATACTTTAGCTATACTTGGTTTCATCCACACTCTTTATTGATACTTTTTTTTAATACAAAATCAAATCTGTCATGCATTTGAACATTTTTTCTTCTTGAGTGCATAGTTTGTAAAACTCATCCGAAAGGATAAATTCTAGGTTTTTTTTCAAAAGAGCGAATCTAACAATGAGAGGCTCTCTCCTCTCTCGCTCTCTTTCATTTATTACAGCGCCATTGTAAATCTTTTGAGTGATTCTTTACAGATAGAAACACAATAGTGCTGGCTACCATACTCTACAAATAGTTGATTGAAAAACGTAACGCTGAATGGAATATGAATGAAAGAGAAAGTAATCAAGAAGAGTCTCTCAATTGCAGATTCGCCCTAATGAAAAAAAAAACCCCTAGAATAGTTAAACTGCATGTCTTTTTTAAGCATTCTGTAGAATGAAACTTAAAAAAACCAATTTTAACTAAAAAGTAACGATACAAAATCAGTAATATTTAACGTTTATCTTCCTTCAATAATATATCCCAATATAAGGTAATCTATGTTTACGCATAATTTAGTTATGTTCACTTTTGAGCGATGTAGGGCAAATTTTATAAATTTCGAAAGGATTTTTATGCCAGTGTACTGGCGTTCTTGCCGTTTTTTTATATTGCTATTTGTGTGGTGAATACCACCCTTCGAATCGTCCAGCTCTACTTTCGAACATTGAAAGTCGCGCACCAGCTGTCATCGCAGGCTTGCTTTATTTTGCGATTTTGAGTGTTTACCTTCTTTGCGAAAGCCGGTATCACGGCAGCCGTTTGATTTTTCATTTCAAATTTCCTATCATAGCAAATTTCCTGTGGTATTTCTGAAGCCATCAAAGCTTATCAAGCATGGAAAACAGACTCAATCGATACGAAAAGCTAGACTTTCTTGGCGAGGGTCAGGTAATTATCTCAAAAATTGTTGTCTGCCTCAAACAATTAAAACATCATTCCTTTTTGCAATCCACAGTTTGCCACTGTTTACAAGGCGCGGGACATCGAAACGAATGAAATTGTTGCGGTGAAGAAGATCAAAATCGGTAACCGGGAGGAAGCTGCCGACGGTATCAATCGTACTGCATTGCGAGAAATCAAACTGCTTCATGAACTTCACCACGAAAACCTCATTGGATTGCTGGACGTTTTCGGCCACAAGAGCAACGTTTCGTTGGTGTTTGACTTCATGGATACCGATTTGGAAGTGATAATCAAAGATCCGAAGATTGTGCTGACCCCGGCGAATATCAAAAGCTATATGATTCAAACGTTGAAGGGGCTGGAGTATCTGCACCAATTCTGGATCTTGCACCGTGATTTGAAGCCAAACAATTTGCTAATCAGCGGAACTGGTATTCTGAAAATCGGTGATTTTGGCTTAGCCAAGTTTTTCGGATCTCCCAATCGAATGAACACCAATCAGGTGGTGACTCGGTGGTATCGATGCCCGGAGCTTCTGTTCGGAGCCAGACAGTACGGAACGGGAGTGGACATCTGGGCTGTGGGGTGCATTATGGCGGAACTGTTGTTGAGAGTTCCGTTTCTTCCGGGTGAAAGTGACCTGGACCAGTTGACTCGGATCTTTCAAGTGCTGGGAACCCCTACGGATGAAAATTGGCCGGATGTTAAATCGCTGCCCGACTATGTACAGTACAAATTCTTCCCTCCGATTCCGCTGAGGGATATTTTTACGGCCGCTTCAGATGATTTGCTCGACCTTGCCAACAAGCTGCTGGCACTGTATCCACTGCATCGTTGTACTTGTACCGAGGCGCTCAAAATGCCGTACTTCTCCAACAAACCGGCCCCGTCCATTGGCAGCAAACTACCGATGCCGGCCAGTTACTACGCTGGAAGCAAGGAAAAAGAAGACAAACAGCCCACGTTGAAGCGAAAACTCCCGGACAGTGTCGACGGGGGAACACTTCCGAAGCGGTTGCAGTTCTAAGAGGTGGTAGGTGAAGGGTGCTTGCGTCCCGTTGGTCCTCACGGGAAGAAGGTTCGTTCCTTAGCATTTAATGTTGAGTAAAAGTTTTGTTTTAAATATTTTTGGTTATGTTCGTATGTTGTGGGAGTGAAAGAAAGCCCTATCTGTGGGTTAGCTTTATTTTGCGCGGCGTTTGCCCTTGTCACCTTAGAGGTGCACTCAGGCAAATGCACATGAGAATTTTCACTTTGGGTGAGGTAGCTCTTCATTTGCAGCCTTATTCTGCGTGTGGAGGACTATGGTGTGGAGTATGCTGTATATGCATGGATAGACACAAACTAGTTCGAAAAAATTCCGATGTGACGCCGGAATGGGATGAAGTAATCAACGGCGAGATAAAGCACTGTTTATTCAAAAAGGGATGTTCTCGTACACAAAATAGACGTGCGACACAACTTTTTTTAAAATGAAGTATTGAAGTAACCTTGGTTCAAAAAGAAGGATTTCAGATTTTACAAAGCTTGGTGTGCAGATCTATCAGGTCTTCGTCAATATACGGACTGAAACGAGCATCCCATGCGTGTAGCGATCTTTTAGACGAGTTTGAGGTCGGATGTAGTTCTCGAGGAGGACAAACGTCCAATGCTTGAATTCTAGAGAGTGTGAGCTTTTTAATGGAATGCCTGTTAACTAGAAAACATCACATCAAGGAAAAGGACACACTTTCATCCACAATCGGGAATCCAAAATCATCGGGAAATATGCGGGAATTTTAAAAGTCATCGGGATTTTTTGTCATATGGAAGGAACCATACTCACACCTTTTTCAAATGATTTGAGTAGCGTTTTTGTCATTTACTCGGTCCACCGATCTCATTGTTCAGCCTGTTCAAAACGTACCGCTTAGAGCATCTTAAGCGGTGGTCTATCTCAACATCTTTATAGTTGATTTGCATCAGCAAACTTAAAAAGAACCAGCGAAAACAGACCAACTTTGCGTGTAGTATTTCTTGTTGTTAAACCCACCAACACCTATCATCTTGTCAATCTTACAATATCCAGAAATCAGAAGTTTTGTTTTCTTCAGAGACCGAGGATTTTTTGCAAACTTTTTACCATTGACTGGTTTGAGTGGAGGTGAGTGTGTGAAGGCATGCATCTGATTTAAACGATATTAGATAGTGCTAATAGTGATAGACAAGAAGCACTTTCTGCGACGCTTCAACATGCCAAGGAATATGATCCTAGACATTATACGACAACTACAATCAACTGAAGACTTTTTCCAGCTGTTGCGATGCAGCTGGATATGTTGGCCTTAGTGTTACATAGGTGCACTACAGCTTAGCGGATGTTGGCGTATATCCTCAGCTAGTTCTCTCGGCGACAACTTGGGGGTTGGTGACCCTGAGGATTTTTTGCAAATCTGTCCTTAAGACTTACGGCCCGCAGTATTTACGCCCACAATATCGGAAAAGGTTAAGAAACTGATGGACAAAAATTATCTCCCAGAAGTTCGAAAAAAAATCTTGTAAATTCAGTGCACTTAGAAACTCAAGGAACTTATCAGAAGCTTGGTATACTTTTTAGATTTCACTTAGATTTTCCCGAGGTTTAGCTATTCTCCCTGATGTCAAAGGAACATACCATAAAATCAGGGAACTTTCCAGAAATTAAAGGTTCTTCCTTCAGACAACTTTCCTGAAATTCCGATTGTTTCCTAAAAATTCAGGGAATTGTCCACAAATTCAAAGAGCTTACCACGAGTTCAGGGAAGTTTCCAAGATTAAAGGAATCCTAGAGGGTTTGAGGTGTTTAGTAGAATACCTGTAACTAGAAATAAGAAGAAAAATTATTATTCTCCTTTTAATTCCAACTACCTTTGCATATCTTCGACAGATACGCGTATTTTGTCTACAATGTGTCGTACCAAGTCGAGTTATTAGTACGAGACACTGAAGAAGTCTGCACATTGTAGACGAAATACGCGTATCTGTCGAAGATATGCAAAGGTAGTTGGAATTAAATGGAGAACACTAATTTTTCTTCTAATTTCAAGAGTAAAGGGTTCTTCACAGAAGTTCAGGTAACTCTCCAGAAATTCAGGGGGCTTCCAGAAGTTTAGAAAACTTATAATCTGATAAGTTTGGGTATTTTTTCAGAAGTTCATAGAACTACTCAAGATGTTCAGGGAAGTTCCCAAAAATTCATGGAACTTTCCAGAAAATTAGAGAACTTCCAATAGAGAACAGTCAAGAAATTCATGAAGCTTTTCAACCGTTTGCGAATCTTCCTAGGGGTTTAGTGCACTGCTTAGAATTTCATGAAACTTGCTAGACATATACAGAACTTCTTAGAAGTTCAGCGAACATGTAGGAGTTCAAGAAACTTCCTTGAAGTTCAGGGTTTCTCATGAATTCTAAAAGCTTCTCACAACTTCAGAAAATGCTCACAAAGATCATGGAACTCCCCCAAAGATCAGGAAACTTTCCAAAAGGTCAGCAAACATCTCAGACGTTCAGAGAACGTCCCAGAAATTTAGAAAATTTCCCAGAAGTTCAGGGAACTTTCCAGAAGCTCGAAAAAACTCCCGGATGCTCAGGTGATTCAGCAATTCAAGAAATTTCTCAGTAGTCCTGCGATCTTCCAAGAATTTCAGAAAACTTCCACCAAGATCGGGGAACTTTCCAAAATTTCAGAAAACGTCCCTGATAAACAGAATACTGGATTTTTTGAGCATCCAAAAAGTTTAGGAAACATTCAAACGATTTTTCCATAAGTTTGGGGAGCTTCCTAGAACTTCAGGGATCTTTCCAGGTGATCGAGAAACTTTCCAATCGTTCCGGAAGCATCCCAAAAGTTCAGGGTATTTAAGTTTTAAAAAGAACTTAAACTTCTTGCTACTCGATAATTTTTCGAACCCAACCAAAACGAGAATAAAGAAACCAAGTACTTTTTAATCAATTTCATAGAATTTCACAATCTTGGAGATCATAAAAAGTTCTTGTATGGTTTAACAACATCTTGGTAATGCTAACTATTCCACAGAAATTCCACGGCTTCCAAGATTTTTTTTTTTTTTCAATTTCCCGTAATATGTGTGATATTCTGCTTTTTATCACAGAATATGTACCTGCTGGAAGTTAAAACAACTTCTGGGAAGCGAAATCTGATTTTTTTAAGTTCACGTCATTTCCAGAAAGTTGTTTCTATTCCATGGATGATCAGCAAACTTTTTGGAAGTTCATCCAAGTTTCCAGAAACGTTAATAATTTTTCGGCAATTCAATGAACTTCTCTAAAGTTCCATCATTTCTCTTCTCGAAAGACAGCGAGCAAACTTCATGATTATCTGGAAACTTCCAATTATTTTTTTTTCAACTGCCGAGAAGTTTAATCAACTTTTGGAATGTTCATTATAGATATTTCCACCCAATCTTCATAGATATTCCAAAGTTTATTAAATTAAATTTTTAAAGAGTGCGTTCAGTAAGAAACTTAGAAGCTTATATAAGTTCTGAAATAATGCAAAATTGATCCGGTATAAAACAAAATTTACAATCACCAGCGATGCAGCGATGTTTTTGCGTTTGGTCTAGAAAAATAAATCCAAACCACGATTTGAACCGCCGTTGAAGATGCCCTTAGAAGATCTGGCTACACGGCTGTAACTAGTGAGGCCAGAAATGAACTTATCTTTCATGTGGTGGCGAATGTGTTTGAAGTTTGGCGTTTGTAAGGGTGTTAATCAGCGTTGCCAGGTGGATTTCTACAATATCGGTATTGCTCATTAAAAAATATCGGTATTTATCGGTATGAAGTAAAATTCAAATTTTTTTCAAGTGAACTATAGTTTAATTTTGATATAAGATTACAATATATTTTGGCGATCATTTATCTTCTATTTTCAAATTTTATATGAACAAAGTTTGACGCAAACATAACAAATAAAATAAAAAATGCGTTGACCATCTTTTTTATTTTTACCATCTCTAGGTAGAATAGGTATACTTTGAATAAATATACTTTACAATATATATTTTTTAGAATACACACTTCTTAAGATGTTATTAAGATAACAAAAATCATGTATAGTGATAAGGTTTTTGAGTAAACTCCCGTTGTGCCAAGCACCTCGCAAAGCACATCCCTTATTTATTTTTTAAAAAGATTTTGACACAAAAACGGATTAATACTAGTGTATACCGCTTCCAATTTTATACACTTTTCCATACATACCACTGCATTTGTTAGTCACGAAAAGCAAAGATATGATCGATTATTCAACACTGCTGCTTGAGCGCATAGTGTATTTGATAATTTTGATTTTTTTTTGCTTGATAGAACGAAAATAGGCGACTACGACGAAGTAGCGCTCTACCCTATCAATAAACTGATAATTACTTTTGAAAATTATTGGAACTAGGTTGCAGTAAATAAAAGGCTGAGTTTAATAAACGAAACAAACTTATATTTATTATAAAACGACTTCAAACCAAAAACATGTCTTAACACGACGAATTCACTTTGAGAATGGATAAAAAGTAAAATGGCGCAGCATTGCTGCTGAAAACAAACTCTCCACTAAACTCTACACACATCGCCTGTGCGTGCAAGGTATATACATATTTAAAGGTGGTACGATTGTTGATACACCAACACTCCTCCTCAACAACCGCTGCCATCGTTCGTTGAAAGTCCCATCAGCTTCGCAAACTTCATTTGTTTCACTGTGCCCACAGGCTTTGTAAGCATATCAGCCACCATTTCTTCAGTCGGGCAATATGTCAGATCAATAACTTTATCGTCACACAATTCCTTCCACATAACGTGCCCGAGTCTCAATATGTTTGGATCGACGGTTCACTCTCTCCGAAAACAACAAACTGAATACAACTCTGGTTGTCTTCAAAAACTTTCACTGCATTCTTTTGTTCCTCACCCATGTCTTTGAACAGACTCAGAAGCCACACTAATTCCTGACTCGCTTCACTAAGAGCCATATATTCAGATTCCATCGACGACAGTGTCACAGAACTCTGCTTTCTGCTGGCCCATGAAATAGCTCCTCCAGAATACTTGAAAACAAATCCGGAAGTCGATCTTCGGGTCACAATATCACCGGCCCAATCAGCATCTGAATACCCCAGCAGCTTTTCACTAGAATCAGCATAGCTTAGCTTCCAATTTTTCGTTCCCAGCAAGTAGCGGACAACTCGTTTTGCCGCCACCCAATCCGCTTCCGTTGGCAAACTCACCTTCCGTCCCAATATTGTAGCACTGGTCGCAACATCCGGTCTTGCACACACGGAAATATACAGAAGTGCACCTACTAAACTTCGGTAAATTGTCACATCAGCCAGAAGAGGGCTTTTATCTTCCAGTTTAATGTATCCTTCCTCCATCGGGGTCTTTGCACGTTTCGCATCACGAAGGCCGAACCTCTCTGCAACACGATTAATATAGCCTTCCACCGAAATGCTATAGCTTCCGTTTACTCGTTGAATCTCTAAGCCCAAAAATAAACTTGGCTCACCGAGATCCGTCATTTCAAACTGCTTCCTCAGCATCTCGAATACAGCATCAATTTCACTTTCATCCTCGCAACAGACCAATATATCGTCCACGTATACCAACAGATACATGTACTTTCCGTTCACTACTTTGGTATACAGACAAGCATCGGCCGAACCTTGCTGAAAACCCATGCCCAAGAGAACGTTGTGCAATTTCTGGTTCCAGCAACGCGCTGACTGTTTAAGTCCATAAATACTTCGCCTCAAGCGACACACCATGTGCTCTTTCCCTTTCACTTCGAAACCAACTGGCTGCTTCATAAAAATCGCCTCTTTCAAATCACCGTATAAGTAGGCCGTTTTCACATCGAACTGCTTCAATGTCATTCTCTTCCTACTCGCCACTGCCAGCAACACGCGAAGTGTTGTGTGTCTGGTTACAGGTGCAAAAGTTTCATCAAAATCCTCTCCGAACTTTTGAGAATATCCCTGTGCAACAAGACGTGCCTTGTGCTTAACGATTTCCCCTGCGGCGTTCTTCTTCAGCTTGTATACCCAGCGGCAACCCACCGGTTTCCTGCCGACAGGTAAGTTAACCAACTCCCAAGTGCCGTTCTGAGCATGCGATTTCAGCTCATCAAGCATCGCAAGCTTCCACTCATCACTTCGATCACTTCTTACCGCTTCGTTATAGTTTCTCGGCTCCACGTCTTCATTCGGAAGTGCACCGGCAGCAAATGATTCCTCAATCAACCTCAATGGTGGAATACCCTTCGTAGAACGCGACGACCGTCTAGCAATCTCATCCAAAGGAAAACCCTGGAACGACTGGTCTCCTTCAGAAACAGTGTCGTAGTAGGACATATCATTATCCTGCTGCGACTCCAGATCCGCATCCGCATCAGCATCATTCTCCGTTACACTGCCACTTCCCGATAAACGATCAATCGGAGACGCAAGAGGAACTTCAATTTCTCCTCCTGTCCCGACAGGCTCACTACGTATAGCATCCTTTCTGCTACACACTTCCAGAAACTTGGCATCCCGACTAATTGTGATATGATTTGTTTCCAGGTTCAAAAAACGATACGCCTTTCTACCATCAGCGTATCCGACGAATACCAGCTTTTCGGCCTTTACATCAAGCTTTCGACGTTTTTCCTTGGGAATATGGACGTATGCCTCAGCTCCAAAAACTCGCAGATGTCCATAAGATGGTTTCTTTTTGTACCACAACTCATACGGCGTACTACATACACTGGTCGATGGCAAACGATTCTGCAAGTAATTTGCAGTGCAAATCGCTTCGCCCCAGTATATCTTCGTCATCCTGCACTCCGCAAGCATACACCGCATCATTTCGACGAGAGAACGATTCTTCCGTTCCGCCACGCCGTTCTGTTGTGGGGAATACGGAGCCGTCTGCTCGTGCACAATTCCACTATCAGCAAAAAACTCCTTCAACGATGCGGCATTGTATTCGCCACCACCATCAGATCGAATTTTCCTCGGATATCCACCAAACTGATTTTTCACCAGATTACAGTACTCACGAATTTTGCCTTCAGCATCACTTTTCCTCTGCAGCAAGTACACCATCGTATACCGACTGTAGTCATCCACTAGCACAATATAGAACCGATTCCCACTCGGTGTATGTTCTTCCATCGGCCCACCCAAATCGGTGTGAACCAAATCTCCCACAGCACTAGATTTTCGTTCAGAACACTTCGGGAACGAGTCTCTGCTCATTTTCCCCTCACAGCACGGACCACACACCGACTGCACTTCACACGAGTTCATCTCCAATCCGTATCCCAGATTTTCTCGCACTATCTTCGATACAGCTACTGTATCACGATGCCCCATTCGGCGGTGCCACAAATGATGACACAACTCACTATGTTTCGGATCCGCCAGAAACGCTTTCTCAGAGTACTGCTTTAAATGATACAGTCCACCTTTGCGTTGCGCAACTAACACTACTTCTTCTTCTTTCAGCACTCTACATTCATGCTCATCGAATTGCACTCGATAACCCAAGTCAGCTATCTTACTCACCGACAGCAGATTGCCAGCCAATGCCGGAACGTGCAATACATTATCAAGTTTAACTTTCACTCGGACGCCGTTCCCGTTCACAGAATTCACTCGGCCAATACCACCACCTACTGCATCAATGGTTTTGCCATCCGCCAAACAAATTTTCATTAACTTCGAGCTATCCAGCCCTTCCAGCAACGAAGCGTCGTTCGTCATATGAGACGTCGCACCAGAGTCAAAATACCACAACTGAGACTTCTCCGCAACACCGGCCGCCAAACACAGCTCGAAACCGGCTTCCGATTTCACAGCAATACTGGCTTTCTGCACAGTTTGTGGCTTCTCCTTTTCGTGCTTGTCTTGCTGAAACTTCCGGCAGTCCCGCCGAAAATGTGAGGCAGTTGAAGTGGCGGACTTAGTCCGTGCTCCTTCAACCTACCCCGCAGTGGGATGTTAGGCAAAAATGTCCTTGGTTCGAGTACCACTGTATACATGCCCTTTTCGCTCAATTTTCCTAAAAACATCTGTTACATTTCCAATCCTGCCGCACACTAGCGGAACTATCAAAACTTTCTCTTCATATCTTTCATTCTAGCCAAAAAAACATTGTTGTTCACTTTTGGTGCCTCATGGTGATGAGTGAACATCTCCTTCTACATCATAATCGTTACTCCTCGCACGGAGAATATATAACATAACAATTAGCTTAATGATTTTCTGATTTACTCCAAATATGAAAGAATTATTAACAATTACTGGATGGGGCAACATCTAATGGCAGACCTTTACAAACAAGCAATAATCTAAATGGTTAATTTTTGGAAATTTTCCATTTCCGCTACCGATCACTCGAATACAGTTTCCCCTATTTTACGCTCAAACGTCAAACACTTTGACAGATCCGACGTCACAATCGTGAGAGTGAGTATCGACTGTGTTGTGATGAGCCGCGAGCTGCACGTATGCACTTGTGTTAGTATCACTCAACTAGTCTCTCCCGAACTCGCATCCACGCAGGAAGCAGCTCAGCCGTTCTTGTTTTTTTTGCGATGCGAATTTCCCATTGAGAAACGTGGACCAAAGGCAGCACCTTCATTTTACACAACACCTGTCTTGTCTGTACCAACAACGGCACAGAAGCCCGAAACCGTTTGGCATTTTGGCATGTGTGTCGTGAGCTTTTAGTTTCCTAACGTAGCTAGGAAATAATGTTGATAACACGGGTGTGTTTGTGCTGTCGTAAATAAAATCGCAAGCTTCGTCAAGTGAGGTGAAATCGTGTGATAACAGCAGTTTGTGCAAGTCGAAAGTGGATATTTTGTGTCACGTTGTTGATGTGCGTCTGTGTATTGGTGCATGTCGTGCCCCTTTTTGAGTTGTTTTGATTTGCCAGATCTTCGTGTGTGATAAAAACTTCGCTCTGTGTGTGTGTGGTTTGTTGCTTTGGAAATTGGTAATTTCTCTGTGGTGTTTGCTGAGAGTGATTCGAAGAGAGAGTGACAGTTTCTCACCACTGGCTGTGGCGAGCGAGCGAGTGTTCGCAGAACCACATCATTCACTGTTTGCATATATTGCCTCGTTCTGCCTTAGCAATACGTGGCGGC
>JASCZW010014744.1:0-22206 GCA_034211315.2 Aedes japonicus
TCGAAATTTTTATTTTTGAAAAATCATAACTTCTGAAACCGTTCGAATCGATTTGCAATGTTTTTTATAAATAGAAAGAATATTACTTTTTGTTTTTATTAAAAATATTTGTTAAAATAACTAATGCACTCAAATTTGCTAAAATGGTCAATATATTTGTTTTTTATGATTTTCGAAATGTTGGACCACAACGACTATTTATTTTTATATTTTTTTATAAAAATTCAAACATTTTTACATAACATATCAAAAAATCTCAAATGTTCATCGAGCCGTTTTTGAGTTAATTTTTTTGAAAATTTCAAGTTTTTTGTCTATACACACATGGAATGAGCATAATTTTCAATCACTTCAAAATAACTGCGGGAATCATTTCATTGAAGTTATCAAACTTATTCCTAATAAATTCATGATAACCATGTTCACAAATCTAGTTTTATTTGTGAAGTAATGTACTCATCACAAGTAGGGGAGGCTGGTTCAATTCTGATTCCATTAAATGTAAGAACTATAAATCAGCCTCAAATTGTTTGAAAGCAGAGACCAACATTGTTGGGTTTACTCAGCCATGGTTTACGCTATAACTGGAGCCACAATGGTCCGTTAGCGTCCAAATTCAGCATGAGTGCTCATAAGGATTGCAGGGGCACTCATGCCGAATTTGAGTTGTAGCGTAAACCACGACTGAGTAAACTTAACTCATATTTTGAATTAATCCACATTGAGTGAACCGAACTGAAACCTTACTAAAGAAACGTTTAATACAATGAAGCACGACTGCTCAAATTGCCATGTTTGGATTAATAGTTACAGGAAACCTACTCCTAAACTATATGGTTATGCAGTGGAAAGGAGAACAAAGTTGGATAAAAGCTATTCCTACTTTTGTAATACCTGCTATTGCATACTTTATCGCTTTATCAAGAAAGAAAACGAGCCAGCAACTCCAAGTGCAGTTAATCTAGAATGTGAACATCAAGAACTCACCGTTTCTGAACCGTGTTTAATTTTCAAAGAGCAATATCCAACTTTTTAAATTGGATTTTCAATGTTTTCCAGTAGCCGCCCAAAAAATTGTATTCTGTCTGGTTCAAGTGCAACGCATACGGTCTGCGTATGCATTTATCATCAGAATGTTAAATTAATGTTTAAAACCCTTAAGGTCAAGAAACTTATTCCTAACCATTCTAAAACGTATCTTGACTTGTGTTTTAAATTACTCTGTGAAAATCCTACAGAGAAATGTTTTTTGAAAACCTGTGATCATTGCCCGGGTACGCAGACACTGGAGAATGACCTGATGAATTTTCTTGAAAACATCGATTCCTTAGAATTTAAACAATAGAAGCAGATCGTTGTCTTCCAAATTCAATGCAGAAGAGTTTGTGGAAACATTTTTAGAAAAATTAAGCGAATTATCTCCGCATAATTTTATATAAGAGCAACAAGGTAACTACTTAAAACAACTTAAAATTAATTTGGAAGCAACTGACTGCATTATAATTGCTGACTTCTCTGAAAATTATTCTTTTGTTATTCTGGACGCTAAACAAGGTTTTCATTGGGCAAACGCTCAATGCACAATCCATCCATTTGCCATATATTAGAAGGATGAAGAACAAAATTTAAAGTTTATAAGCATCATAGCAATCCTCGAATTTACTATACATAACCATGTTGCAGTTCGGCTGTTTGTAACAAATTGTGTGAATTTCATTAAAAAAAGCTACCTCACCTGAAAAATATCAATTTTTTCTAATGAAGGCAGTCAATACAGAAATAAGATGACTGCTTTCAATTTGTGTCACATGTACAAGGACTTCGGTCTTAATGGAGAGTGGAACTTTTTTGCCACTTGCCATGGAAAAGGGCCTTGTGACGCTTTAAGAGGCGTTCTAAAGCGAAACGCTTCAAAAGCAAGTTTACAAGGCCATCATATTACAACTGCATACGAACTTTACTCTTGGGTTGTTTCTAAAGTAGATTCCAAAATATATTACTTGTTTTTCTCGGAAAAAGATAACAATGCAATGGAAAAGAAAATAAAGAACCGTTATACTCCTGTAAAACAAACCTCTGGGACACAATCGTTTCATTACTTTAAGCCACAAAATGAAAATTACATAATCGTGAAACGGTTTTCGTTTTCAGATGAAGAAAAGTGCGTTAAATTGTAAGAATTTTGCTTTGTGTTTTTTTTATGAATTATGAAAAATAAAAATAATTAAATAATCAAATTAAATGCTGAGTTTTGATTGAAGGTAATCTGAGAAAACCTTTGCTTGTAGTCTAAAGCTTTGAGATTTGAGCTCCAATTCCTCAATATAGCGGAGCCTGATCCAATCCTGTCCCTGTGGCCAATTCCGACCTCCCAAGATTCTCTCAGACAGCACTGGTAGCCAAATTTTTAATAATACCAATGGAAAGTTTTCATTACACAAAGAATTTCAACGTAGATTGCATTGGTCGGAGAAATTGTGTTTTTTGGACTTCAAAATTGACAAAATTTGAGAAAAAATGTTCTATACGCTAAAACAATTTGTATTCTAGTTTCGGTTCGGTTCCCTCAAAATAACCCTAATGTGGAATAATTCAAAATATGAGCTGAGTTTACTCAGTCGAGTTTACGCTACAACTCAATTCGGCATGAGTGCCCTGCAATCCTTATGAGCACTCATGCTGAATTTTGACGCTAACGGACCATTGTAGCTCCAGTTATAGCGTAAACCATGGCTGAGTAAACCCTAGCAATGTTGGTCTCTGCTTTCAAACAATTTGAGGCTGATTTATAGTTCTTACATTTAATGGAATCAGAATTGAACCAGCCTCCCCTACTTATGATGAGTACATTACTTCACAAACAAAACTAGATTTGTCAACATGGTTATCATGAATTTATTAGGAATAAGTTTGATAACTTCAATGAAATGATTCCCGCAGTTATTTTGAAGTGATTGAAAATTATGCTCATTCCATGTGTGTATAGACAAAAAACTTGAAATTTTCAAAAAAATTAACTCCAAAACGGCTCGATGAACATTTGAGATTTTTTGATATGTTATGTAAAAATGTTTGAATTTTAATAAAAAAATATAAAAATAAATAGTCGTTGTGGTCCAACATTTCGAAAATCATAAAAAACAAATATATTGACCGTTTTAGCAAATTTGAGTGCATTAGTTATTTTAACAAATATTTTTAATAAAAACAAGAAGTAATAATCTTTCTATTTATAAAAAAACATTGCAAATCGATTGAGCGATTCAGAAGTTATGATTTTTCAAAAATAAAAAATTTCGAAAAATGTCGATTTTTCTGGTAACCCTATATCGAACATGGTCACTCTAATAAAAAAATAAAAAAATACGGGTCTTATTATTTTCGATGAAGAACATACCAGGCGATTTTGAGCAAAATCGGACAACTTTTTTTTTCAACTCTATTCTTTTCCCGTGGAATCGCTGCATATATACACAGAAAAAAATCTTGTAGTAAAAACTACCATTTTACCCGACTACGCCTATCTTTAAAACTACCATGAAATTTCAGTCAAATTTACTACGTTTATGGTAAAACCTTCAACGTTTGTGGTATATTTGACAGACTCATATTGACATCAACTGCACCGTGGTTGATCTAATCGCAGGCATGGTAAAATCAAACGCATTTATAGTCAGCTGAAAATTGTTGGTGTTTGCGCTTAATTTAACCCTCGAAATGGTAGTTTCTACTGCGACTTTTTTTTGCGTGTATACATATATGTCAAGTCGAGCTACTCTACTTGCCTCCAGTCATTGTCCTCTTCTTCGTCTCTTCTACAGATCATTGCACGATGGCGTCATCAATGCAGTTTTGACAGTTCAGGGAGCTTGTTTACGTAGGCTTAGAATATTTTCGGTAAGATCGGTTTTAGATTTTGTGCTCTAAATTTATAACAATTGAAGTAAAATCGCCCGAAAATAGACAACAGTGCTCATTTCAACATCATTTTCTGGTACACTTGACGATTTCTTTGTATTTTTTTTATATCTGCTGTTGAACGCGTCTGAGAGCATTATGAATTTGTCATTTCATCCTTCCAATATTATATCGGACAGTGCAGGATAACGTGTTTTGGAGTTTGTGAACGTCCAATAATTATGTCACGCAAAAAGTGACTATTAATTCCCGGTTTCATTGATAGGAAGGGTCAACATCCGATGGATCATGTGGTGGAAGGTGGCCATTTTATGTTGAAAATAGTGGTTTGAAGTATAAAGGATAACTCCTTGGGTATTTGTGGGTTTTCTGAAGATTTCAAGTTTCAAAAACGATGGCGACAACGGTTCTCTCACTACTAAAAGGTCGAGGAATGCAAGTTTCCCATCCTTTTCTATTTCATGAGTGAACTTTATTATTTATGTGCAGATTGTTCACCCTTTCTCTTTTGGGATTGTTTCTTAATTCGTTAGACAGTACACAGGGGAATAGGAATAGAGGGTTTCTCATAGGGGCTCCTTTTAGTTGTTTATAGAATGAACCGCTGAAGTTGAAGTAGTTCTCTTCCATGCAAAGCCGAATCAGCTCATCCGCACCTTTTGCTTCCATGCTGTATCATCTCCTTTTTTTTTTAAAGCCATTACTTCATTATCATTTATATGACCTGATGACTTTGCTTGATTTCCTATTCATATGGGACTGATATGCGTTTCACGTCAGTATAGCTGTTGTACAAATTCTTGAGAGTTGCGAACTGAGCTTGATGGGAATTGCTCGGAAATACCTTGAAATTCTTTTACTATCCATTTTGCTAACTTATGGGCTGGAGATCCTACAGATGAAACAATCTCCCTCATTTCGTTTCCGGGTTTGTGGACTTTTGGGAGGCCTTTAATTCTGGGAAGGATGGGGTTTGGTTCGCGAAAACGGACTGCTGCATCCACTAGTGCTCACTCCTTTAGTGTTTTATCCACGTGTTTAAGCATGTTTGGCGGGGGGTCTTTTCGAAGCTGCCTGTAAGGTCCATAACTGATCTTTGAAGGCATCTGCGTGTCGTAGTCCTGCTTATCCATGATGACGCTTTATTGCCTTTGTCTGATTTTAGGTAAAATTCAGGAATCGGGTAGGATTCAGTAGCCTGATATTTCTGCCAGCCTGAAAGAAGCTCACACAAGCCATGAAGAAGATGAAGAAGAAACTTTCCTCTTCATGGTGACGTTTTCGAATGAATGTATGAATGATTTTGGTAATACATGGCGAGAGACAGAGACCACACTACTTCCGTGGACAGTTGGAACAGTAATGATGAAAATTTAATTTTGTGTGCGTCTAGGTACATAATACATAATTCCCTCCTCGACATTCAACCAGCTCAGTTCTTGACATGACTCGGTTAAGGCCACGAGCTCAGCTTCCGTTCACGACAACACTACATAGGTTTGCTTGCGGAAAACCTAACTTACGGCTCGTATCAGGAAACCGGAATTGGACAGCGATGGTTACCAGCCCAGTCGGCATCTGAGTACATCTCCAGGCTGTGAATCCTAGAAGAAATCAGCCTTACTCTGCGTGGCGGGTGAGTCGACACGACTCGCTCTCACCAGAGCTCGAAAAAAATGACAGCCGTCGTGAACGATGAGTAAAAAAAATATACAGTAGGTACAATTTTCGCTCCCTTCATTTCGTTCTATCAGTCACGCAATATATTCCTGTTTACTATTTTGCTATGCTCAGTCATTCCATTCTCCTTGTGTTCCACACAACTCATTTACACCACAGCAAAGGACACGGCTATTCAAGCCTCAAGAGATTTTGGTTGCTTGACTGAATGTTCTGGTAACCAGTCATTCATTTTCGCGTTCGTGAGTGATTTTTTCTGCCACAGGATTTCAAGTATTCTCGAACATGGCTGAAGGCAAAGGAAGCCAAAAGGCTAAATGGCCGAAATCGCTACAGAGTTTGTGGGGCATTTGTTCGAGAAAAGGCATTTGCAGGATCGATTCGAGAAGTTTTGGTTTTTTTCACTTCATTGATTCTCCAAATGAATGACTGTTCTTTCGTCTTCACGGTAGAACGTTGAAATTGAATGAGTTGTTTGCACTTACGTACATTCACTGCTTTCCGGAACGAATGAATGATCAAAGTAAAGCAACACAAAACAAGTTGACTCATCTTGCACAAGAGATTCATGAAGGCAAATTTGTGTTTATGTACTTCATTTTCGCTAAGAACAGTGCGTGATGACTAATATTTTAACTCAGTCAGGGTGCAATTTGAGAATTGAATATGATATTTTTAAGCTCTGGCTCTCACATACGAGGTGACAATTGTCGCCTCGTGTGAGGTGACTCTCCGTGCAAATCAAATGGAGAGTCACCTCACACGAGGCGACATTTGTCACCTCGTATGTGAGAGCGAGTCGTGTCGAATCACCCGCCACGCAGAATAAGGCTGAATGCGCCCCTAATAATGAACTCACACGAACACACTCTCAAATATTCTGTCAAAATAACACAGCAAATCAAAACAAAGGTGCAAATATGTATAACAAGGTGCTGGCTTCAAGGTGTAATTCGGACCAAGGGGTTCTACAAAAGTGAACCAATTTCAAATCGCTAGTTGCGTATTGATTGTTGTTAAAACTCTCTTCGCTCCGTGCCAATCCAATTGTGTTGGGCAGACCAACGAGAAGAAGTTCAACAAATGTAGTTTCTCCTCCTCCTCCTTCTACTGAAGGTAGCCAGGATCCAAAGAATCACCGGCTTGGCGTTTTCCAGATCAACTCGTTCGGCGAGCTTTGTATTGTATCGTGTGTTATTCAGCAAGAATACATTATCATCCCACTCGATATCGATTCCTACGAAATTTACCTTATGCTGTTACATTGAAATGTTGACGCAGCGCCTGGGGTATTACACTGACCTTCTCCTCAGTTTTACAGACAATTAACATGTCGTCGACATAGTTAAGGATGCAGGTGCATGTGTTTCCTAGCGCACGTTAGATGGTTGGTTTCCCCCAACTTCCCATGTAGGTATGCGATTTTCACGTCCATGTGTTTCACGAACATCTGGCGACTGCTTGCACCCGTTAATAGAAGCGTCACCTGCAAGTCTTGTTTTATTCTGCACGATGTTCCTCTTTTTGCCCTACTTTATTTTGTACAGCGACTTGCAACCAATGCCTTTTTGGTCTGCTGGTAGCTCCACCTGATCCCTCGCCGTCGTGCATTGCAAAACTTCCTAAGCTTCACTTTTGGTCCGCTCAAAGCTTCGCATGGCGTACGTGGATCTCCACCGGCAGGGGGTTGACATCTGGCTGCTCGCTCTTGCTTAGTCGCACTAGCAAGTACAGTCCAGTACAATCATCCACGTTTGCGCCAAACTCGGGCCGATTGTCTGAAAAATGATCGAAGGACATGCCTAGTGGATAGCGCTCCCGTCGCCTGCGCCTCATCGCCTGTGATTCGGGCGGTTTTGAAGATGATTGCGTGGGGAGCGCACTGTATCACGTCACTAAAAGGGTCTATGAAATCTTCATCTTCTGAGCTTGATGCAGGTTCTTCCACAGTTTATTGAAAAAGTCATCTTTGTCCTCGATTGCTTCTGTCGGTACCAGTTCCGGAACCTTTGGTACCGGATCAACCAGACACAACCTTTTCAATCGAGTATTCTGCATGGCTGGCATCCTTTTGTTCTTGTTACTTGCATTCGCAGCTCCCGAGGATGGCACTCTGATTTCCTGCAACAGTTTTGTGGTGATGAAATCACCAGAAATTGCCACTCTCCAGTTTTCAAAAGCCATGATCATTGGCCGATATTCAAAAGCACTCCTACACGGGTAAAAATCCGCACATATTTATTGGCAAAAATATATGTAAAATTCCACATAAAATTGATAGGTTCACATACCTAGGATTTTTTTTCAAAGGGCGAATCTAACAATGAGAGGGTCTCTCCTCTCTCGCTCTCTTTCATTTATTACAGCACCATTATAAATCTTTTGCGGAAATCTTTAGTACATATAGAAACACAACAGTGCTGACTACCATATTCTACAAATAGTCGAATGAAAAACGTAACGCTGAATGGAATATGAATGAAAGCGAAAGTGATCAAAGAGAGTCTCTCAATTGCAGATTCGCCCTAATGAAAAAAAACCCTAGATATAAACAAAACTCTCTGAGATTACACATATGAAGTTAATGTGTCAAGTGAAAAGTATGTGTGGCCTCACATAGTGGTTATTTGTACACATAGGAAGTATGTGTGGTTACAAATAAGGAGTGTATCGAAAATAAGCTATCCACAAACTTTCTTTCAAATTATGTTGAAAACCGATATTTTATTCATACAAAAAATTGATCCTTTCTTGTACGAGGTTAAACTTGAACATAATGAAGACCGGATGAAATTTAAGTTATTCCTTCGCGAATTTTCGAACTTTGGATCGAATGCTCTTCATCAAGTTGTTGCATCGGACAAGTGTTGCATCGCATTTTTTGGACGCTTGAGCCCAAATTTTTTTGAACTCCTGCATGTTCCCAGCTGCCTTACCAGTCTTCTTGAAGACCCTCTTCACAATTGCCCAGTAACGTTCGATGGGTCGAAGCTGAGGACAATTTGGTGGATTGATATTTTTCTCAACGAAATCTATACCCTTTTCCGCAAGCCAATTGAGAGTGGTTTTGGCCAAAACAGTGGAGGTGTACTATGTTTCCTATATAAAGGCAACAATCTCTTCTGGAGACACTCAGATCGATAGATTTCCGCATTTATAGTTCCGGTAGTGTAAAAAATGGTTGATTTCAAACCACAGGAACATATTGCTTGGCATACCAGTACCTTTCGACCGAATTTCTCTACTTGAATCGACCTGTCCGCATCGCTCACATCCTCCCCAACAACGGCAGTAAAGTATTGTGGACCTGGAAGGGTTTTTGAGTCCTCCTTTACATAGGTCTCATCGTCCATCAAAACGCATGCATCCGGAAATTGTTTCGAGATTTTCTGCTTCTTGTAGGTCTTCAGGTGGTTTTGCCTCTTGATACGCTGGATCATTCCGACACTCGTTCCTGCTTTTTTTGGCCAAATCACGTATTGACATTGATTTGTTCTTCATGATTAGAGATACCACTTTCTGCTCCAGTTTCGGGTTGGAAGAACCGGGTTTTCTGCCTCTTCCTGGTAGCTCATCCAAAGAATAGTGTTCCCCAAACTTATCAATGATGGTTTTAACACTCGCATGATGAATTCCAAACCGCTTCGCCAATTTTCGCATAGTAATACCCTTCTCACTTAGCCATGTGTCCAGAACCTTAATTTTCACTTCCTTTTCAATACTCGACATTTTGAAAACGCAGAATTTGAACAGCACAAACAATTAAACATAAGAAAGCTGACAGTCAAACGCACAGCATGCAGTGTTCAGAGGATAAAAAACCATCACAAATACATGCGTACAACGCAAATGTATGTGGATAGCTTATATTCGATACACTCCTTAGATACCATTTGTTGATCAAATTGCAAAAAATCATATGTGGGACACACAGATATTATCATTGCTTTCTTATCAGTGTATCCACTCGTCGGTAATAACGAAACCAATTCCATAGAGTTGATGTGTGACAAGTAAATGATCAATGATCAATTAATATGTTGCGGATGCCTTGACGTAAATTTGATGGAAAACCTATGGGAAAACTGTCAAATTCACGCAAACGCATCCGCAACGTATAAATTGTGGGCCAGCCATAACATGGTTCGAAGAAATTAAAAGTTCTCGCACTGAAAGTAAACAAGTAGTGTTCTGGCAGCACTGGCCATACAAAGACATACGCACCGACAAGGTAAACATGTCAGATGACATAGGGTAACAAGAGTAGAAGAGACAGAGAGGAAGCGAGAAGGACATACGTCAAAGGTAGTAGAGGAGAAAACCAAAAACAAACGGGAATTGTATAGTGAAAGAGTTTAATAGAAGCTAAGAAAATTTAGTGAGTTTAGTTTCATTTAACTTGGTGGTTAATTTAAGTGGAGTATCGCGTATTCAGTGAAATTTGGTTGTACGATCACAACACAGAAGCTAGATGGAATAAATAACATGATTAAAATTAGATCTCACTCGTTACAGCTGATTTAATAGAGGGTGAACGGTACAGTGGTGCCTAATCTGATTCGCGCGTCCCACGAGCAGTCACATAAATATTCGCGCAGTGCACCACAATGGATGAATAATTGTAATAATTTGAGAAATAATTATAGTCAGAAATTCGCTAAAACGAGATAGACGGAAGTTGTCGACGGAAAGCAAACTAAAAATTGTAAGTAGGAAAATTATCGACGCTAAGAGTAAACACGACAAAACATTAAAATATACTAAAATTAAATTCCACAGTTTGATCATCCTGTAAGGGTGATAGCCAAAAACGGTTTGTTTTTACATCCGAACTTTGATCCGAACAAGTAGGTTGCATTACTTCAGCGGACCGAGGGATGCTTTCTACAGCCTGTATGTGTCTCTGTGAGTAATTTGTCTGGTTGGATGACCATACCGGATTTCAAATATTTGGTTTAACTTTTTACTGGAACACATGCGTCCAACTTCCCAATGCCTGGTGTTGCTGTTGTTAGACGGGCATGCTTCTCACGTTGAAAAATTTGCATTTATTGAAAAGGCTAGTAGTAACAATGTTACTGCGTATACCCACGGAATCATGTTAGGGAATTATTACTCTTTGTGGTGATGGTCCTAGTTTTCGTAAAGGGTTCCAAGAATTTTACGTTTGAATCTTTCTTTGTCTCTTTGTTTCGAGATTTGTCAACTTCAACCAATCAGGTTACATCGTCTCAAGTCAACTCGGTAATGGCCTGCTATGATCTGTGTTCCTCATATTCTGCGAAACTGACGCCAAAGAAATCATTCAAAGTTGCACCAGACGTGATTAACTCACTGCCAAAAACTACTACAAGGAAAGTCAAAAAAAATCACAGAAAGGGAAAGACTGTCAACATAACTGCAAGCCCATACCACGGAGTTATCAACAAAAGACGGCTTTGAAAGATATTATTACGCTTCAGAAGGATCATCGGAAGTAGTTGAAACAGGTCAATCTTCTTCTACTCTGCAAACTTTGCGGCGGAGATTGCAGCGCCTCTAGTAAAGGACATTGATGGCACAAATGCCCAGACTACAGCAAATTATTCCATGGCTGCAAGGGAGCTTGTTGCACAGCCTGCAAGTGAATGTTTTCGTTCGTGATTTGATTTATTTAAAATGCTTTTTTAAATAAATCAAATCACGGCCCATCCACAATTACCGAACTCTGGGAGTGGGAAGCTCCCTTCTGAGCATATTCCCTTCTAAAACCTCAAAAGACGAACCAACCGAAGACTGAAGATCTCTTCCTATTAACATACTTCAAATTGGATTCACACAGTCGTCAACCATACAAATATTGTCGGAGTTTTTTCACCGTAATTCGTTTTCACTCGTTTCAACGCCCATTGGAAAACTTAGCCATCAATCCGACAGCTGCTCAAGAATTCTTCAAAACTACAAGCCTCTTAACCATTCAGCACGACCAGCGTATTTTCATATGTGTCAGTTGATTGTATATTTTTTCCGCTAGACTCACCACCCCAGAGTGCTTCTCGTTAGCGACAGATTATGTACAATTTCTTCCGCAGGGAGGGTCCCGCTTACTTACTGTATATACTAATAGACTTTAACGACACGATTCCCTACAACTCGGATCCACCCATATTGCGTGTGCATTCTTGAGAACAATATAACCTTTCTTCTATAAATTTCGACACTAAGTTTGCAGATTACGTATTTCCTATGCAAATTTCACCTATTCCCAGTGCGTTTCTACCACCTCCCTTACAACAGTCATATGGAATTATCCTCGGGGAACGAATTCCAGGGAAAGGCGATTCATCAGTTCAGATAAGTAATTTCAAGTTTTACGTAGAGCTAGTAGATGAGACGAATGAAATGGATAGTAGTAATTGTGAACTGTTTAAGTAGCATTTCTAATCAATAAAATTGTTTAGTGGAGAAGAACTATTGATATTGGTTTCAGACTGTTACGGTTGGGTACTTAATTGATGTTTTTTTTTGCTCCTAGGATATGCTCCCTTTGGCACACCAGAAACTCACCTTGTGATGGGAAAAAAGATAACGGAAATGCCTGAGATATGCCCCCAACGTGTTTTAAAAGGGGGGCTGTAATCTGCTGTCTTGTAACTTTTGTTCTAAAGAGCGTTGTTGGTAATATTGCTGAATTATTTACATCTGTTCGTCTTTGGTTTCGATCCGTGATTTGTATGCTTCCTTTGTCTAAACAACGTAATCAATCAATCGTTATTTGTATAAATTATTCGAAAAAAGATAACCAACAATTTACTGTAATAATGACTATTATTGTGTGCTGTCTGCGATTGCAATAACACTTTTATTCCTATATTTATCTGTTAAAATCCTTACGCTTTCGCGCCAATATCTACAAACTCATCTCGCTAAAATCTCGCACTTCCTATCACACTAGCGTTAAAGAATGTTTTGTTATAGTTACACATCTAGTAGTCGCCTACGAACAACAAATTCATAATTGTAGAGGTACGGGTTTTCAGTGGACTTAAATTCCTATACATACAGAAAATCGAAACGATTTGTGCTCACGCCTACCTAGAGATGACACAGAGCAAAACTACTGGTCATCCTCGGAAATCACCCACCATGAAGTCATACATACATCGAAAAAGAAAATGCACATCAATGAACGTAAGAAAGTTCGCACGCAGAATCACAACTTAACTTAAATCAACCGCTGTTAATCATAACCGCCGTCCTTTTTGTTGATATCCACGAAATAGATATCGTCCTGATTCTGCAGGACGTAATCGATGAACGCATTGATGGGCCCGATCTCGTCCAGCGACATCTGAGCTTGCTTGGGCCAGATCAGATTAGGCCCGAAGACGATCGCCAGATTGGACGAGGTCATTTTGTTGAAATCTTTTCGCTCCATGATTTTACCGAGGAATTCGACGACATACTTGAATAGTTCGTAGTTCTCCTCGGGCAGTTTCTCCCGAAGGATCTGTTTAACGTTCCTCGATCGCTGCTCTTCGGTGGTCCATTCGGCAAACTGCACGATATCGTCGTACAGCTCGTAGGTGAGCAGCGGTTCTTCCAACTCGCGAAGGAACGTTTTCAGCAGGGCTGCCACCACGTGCGTGTCTTCGTTGGAAAGGTTCACCTCTTCGCCTTGATTTAGCTTTTCCCGCAGCTCCTTTATCCGTGTGTAGTTTCCGGACCGTCGGAAGATACCCTCTGTGTCGATAACTGTTGGAAGAAGTAGTGTTAAGAAGATATGATCGGAAGATTGAAGACGCCAGCCACTTACCATCGGACAGGGATAGATGATCGACGCACTTGCGCACGATCGGTGGAATGCAATTAAGGCAAGCACTGTTCTCGATGATGAACTTGAGCGATACGCCAAACTGCGTCGTCTTGGGGATGTGTTCCATCGAGCGGCTGCTCTTGAGACTAGATTTACTGCCCCGTAGCGTGTAGCGGGTGCTGTTGTTGATTTTTTCATCGAATCTGGGGATGGTTATTGGGAACGGAGAACAGGTTATTGATTGGAATATGGATTTCCAAATTCGGCGGGTGACTTACTCTCTAACAGTGTCCGGCACTTTAAGCGTATTTAATCCTAATGACTGTTTCAGCTCATCTAGGCTGGATGTGTAGATGAGTTTGCTCTTGAACTTTTCGCTGATGACGGGCTTGAAGAAAAACCACACCATTTTGATGAACGTCGTTGGATGCACCTGGAAAGTTGAAGGAAAGTGCAAACGTTGCGGTTAACAGTTCGATTGGTGCAACATTAGATGCTATTGATTTACTTTTGCTATTGATGATTGACTATTTATTTACTTTTCTTATCCGAAAAAAATCCTTTTTTTTTGTTGGTGAATTAAAAGTATTCAAAAAGCGTAAGTTGACCAATCTTGAAATTCATCAGACGATTATTCAATATGCAAGATTTTTGTTTAAACAAATCCTGTTTTTTGTTTCTTAACAAAACCGAAAACATGAACAAATGGTCGTTTATTAGTGAAGTTAAGAATACCATTAAATCGAGTTTCAATAAATCCAGCCAATTCACTGACAATGTGGCCACCCTGGAAGAAAGTTCCAGGCAATTATTGAGCAATACACCAGGCTGAAACGTGAAGGTGAATACGTCGAAGACTAATTGTCTGCTGGCAGGAGGAACCGATCGTAGAGCTCGCATATGCAGAAGTGTGATCATGTGTAGATATTATTAGGAAAAATAAAATTGATTTGCTTTCGCTTTCAAGAAACAAAACATGTTCACTCAATTTGAGTTAGGTTTGTTTGAACTTCTCGGCTAGTTAGCTTGCCTATAATCAAAATTCTAAACAAAACACAATCTGATCCCTGTGCTATGGGATTCCCTATATACATGAAACGGTTATGTTTATAACGGCAGTACAATAAGGCGAAATCATCAAACTGTCAATGTTTTTTATTTTCGATATTCGGTTCCAGCTTTTCCCGAATTTCCCACGTGTCCCGACGATTTTGAATAGTCCTAGATGCCAAAATATTGAAGCTAACGACTAATGATATAAATATCTAGCGCACTAACATTCTGAGTTGTCAACTGACTAAGATGAGATTAAACACAATTAGGGCAAAGTTCTCTCGGTTTGATTGAATGTTCCCAATGAATGAGAATGAGCAATTTACAATTTCGATGGGATAAGATTGCTTTGTATAACCCATCATATAAAAATAACATAACAGTGCACAGCTAAATTTAAAACCCACGAGACGCGACTATTGCACAGCGTTTGGTAGACTCAAAAATACATAGTTCAAGGCTAGTTTTTCAGAACGACGAACAATGTTTTGTAAACAAGGATTCAAGCGTCATTAAGGTGTAACGCTCAACTCATCAACACAAACATAATGAAGGAGAAAATTACCAATTGAGGGTGAAGTTAGTTTGCGCGGGCGGGTGTAGAGTTTCGTAAAAAATAAGTTTGAACCTTTTTGCCAGTTTTCAGCTATCGAAAACTGGCAATTTCTATAGAACCATGTTTGGGGTAAATACTTGACAGTATGGCTAAACCTTTTACAAGTTGTTTACACTGAATCAAACCAGTGGCGCTTTGGCTCAATTTTAACCATGCACTCATCTGTTAGCATATATCAGATTGGCTGCAAATTTTCAATTTTCCGATTCATTTAAAGTTAATATTAAGTTTCTATTAATAAACTAACCCCTCTCCAGTAGCATTTTTTGTCTTGACAGATCTATCTTCAATATATGGCAAACATCCTGCAACTTTTTCAACGCTGGGCTTACCCGGTGTCTCAACTGGCATTTTCTGTCTTAAAATGTGTGTCACTGTCAATGAATATTGCAAGTGGAGATGTTAAGACGGATCTGTTCAAACATATTTTTGGACAGAAGTGTTAGACTTTTTTTTAAACAAATATGACGGAATCGAGAACAATGCTTCCAAAGTTTTCAATTGATTAAACTTGTTTTGAGAGACGCCATCATTGCTCTACGAGCTGAAAATTTCGCGATCGTGTATGGCTATTGTTTTAAACTGATAAAAATGTCTTATCAAATCTGTTTGAGTTGAGCCCAGCATCGAAAAAATGTCAGGTTGTCTGTGTGTAGAGCAACGAAGAGTATCTGAAAACAAGTTAAATGAATTGACCATTTTTGCGGCATTGTTTTGGGTTTCGTCATGATAGTTTAAACAAAATATCTGTCTGTCAAAATAGATTTTTGAACAGATCGGCCATAGCATCTGACATACAGGGGATGATCAAAAAGGAGAAGACTAGCTAAATTTTGTCCAGATTCAAAGAGATACAGTTCGGTGAATAATTAACCGATTTTGATGAAACTAAAAGCGTTCGACGGGGAATTTATTCTAGTTTCAGCATATTTATTCAAAATTTGATTTGACTCCCGGGCACCGGATATAGCACGGATACTTTGAGGTTATGTCAAATGTGCTAATTTTCTGCAGCTCGTTATTTGTTATGTTACTTGAAAATCGGAAATATTATATTTTTCTCAGAAACGAAAATCCATAACAAGACTGTCAATGGTTAAATATCGTGAATCGGCCCGTAAACAACCGAGATATGGCCATTTCCGTAAAATGTAGTTTTTTACCCAATTGCCTGACACTTCTTATGTTGAAAAACTCCTTTTTAATTTATCTGTAACTCTGCGTACCCTTAACCAAATTAGATGCAACTTTTTCCATACGATTACAAATTTATCCTAGTTTTTGGAAGAGTAGCGGACATTCGTTTCTGAGAAAAATATAATATTTCCGATTTTCAAGTAACATAAAAAATAACGAGCTGCAGAAAATTAGCACATTTGACATAACCTCAAAGTATCCGTGCTATCTCCGGTGCCCGGGTGTCAAATCAAATTTTTAATAAATATGCTGAAACAAGCATAAATTCCCCGTCGAACGTTTCTAGTTTCATCAAAATCGGTTAATTATTCACTGAACTGTATCACTTTGAATCTGGACAAAATTTTGCTAGTCTTCTCCTTTTTGATCATCCCCTGTATGTGTCTCCACTAGCCATATGCATTAACAGCGAGGCTCAAACAGCACTTTTATCACATTTTGAACACTATTATCAAAATAAAACAATTGCACGATCGCGAAATTTTCATCTCGCAGTGCAATGATGGAGTTTTTGAAAATATGTTTAAAAAACAGTCAATTTTGGCAGCATTATTCTGGATTTCGTCATGTGTATTTAAACAAATGAAAGTTGAACATTTCTGCTTACAAATATGTCTGAACGGATCTGTCTTAACAGCTGCAATTGTTATTGACAGTTGCAGAAATGTTAAGATAGAAATTGCTAGTGAAACGCCGGGAAATTTCTGGAGTCTGTTTCGTTATTTTCCGGCGATTTAAAGAAAAAACGCAGCAAGCCGCCCTTTTGAATTGACGTGTTTTTCTGTTGCTCCGTCGATTTCTCGAAATCAAACAATTTGCTCAGTATTCGATATAAAATATTCAATTCAAACATTAGTTCATGGATTGAAAGTGAACCGGAAGTGACTGTGCGAAGAGTGGTTCCAGCGAACTTGGTGTTTCGTAGTGTGTGTTTGCGTTTGTTTTGGTTATGTGTCACTGTGCCAACAGGATACCGTTCAAGAAGCTTTACTGGAACGGAGCGGAACAACATTTCATTAGAAGTCAAAACAATTGCGACACTGGTATGCCAACTCAGGAGACCGAACATGGTGTTATCCATCTGGAACCCAAACATATTTGTTGGAGAGCGATTTTTGACATCCTAGAAGGGATGCTCACTACTTCTTTCGTTACATTTGAGCAGCTGTGATCTACAATTTGGGTAAGCTCTTTTCATTATGCCAGCTTGGTTGTTCGTTTTGCTTAAATTCATTGAGTTATCGAAGGCTGTAATCGCTCAATGATGTATTGTAATGCGGTTAAATGTGGCGCATTTGCATTTAAATGTGGCACATTTAAATGCTATGACGATAATTTTTGACCATGTGTCTGCTGCCGGTGGACGCATTACTGTCCCATCTTACAAATAATCAATTTCGGAAAACTGCCTAGTCGATTTGTCCCACTTAAAAACTGGACGCATATTTGTCACACTAGAATAAAAATTGCTCCTAGTGGGATAATTATGCGTCCATATTTGTGGTGGAAAAAAATAATTACGGTGTTTACGATGTTTCTAGAATTTACAACACCTGTTTGAATCATATTTTAAAAGTACACATCAAAGTGTTGTGGTTGACATAACAAAATCAAAAATATCCAAATAACTATAATTAGAAGAAAATTAGTAACCTCCATATATTTCAACTACCTTGTCATTTCGACAGATACGCGTAGTCCATAATGCAGATTTTTCAGTGTCTCGTACTAATAACTATTAGTACGAGACACTGAAGAAGTCTGCACATTGTAGATGAAATACACGTATCTGTCGAAGTTAAGCAAAGGTAGTTGGAATTAAATACTAATTTTTCTTCTAATTTATAGTTACAAGTATTCCACTAAACAGCTCAAACCCTCTAGGATTCAATATCCAAATGTCATATGGGACAGTTATGCGTCCACAGGCAGTCTACCGTCAGAGGAATTTTTTTTTAGGCATTCTTCTCTTTTCAGAGAGCGAACAATAGCGCTAAAAACATAAGCCATATGGGGCTAGGGCTATAGTTCCCAACCTTTGGAAGAGAAATGCAGCATCACTCAACCTCATAGACTAGATGCTCTCCACGACCATTTTAATTTTTGTTCTATATACCATGCAGAACGTAGAGAGATTCAGCAAGCTCTGCCCACGTACGGTTGGGTTTTCGTGAGATGTCACGTTTTTTTTCCTTTATGCGGGTTGGGTTGTGATTTTTATGTTTCATGATTTTCCTTTGACGTTAAGATCTTTCCGGGACGTTTTTGAATGTGATAGGAGTTTCACGAACACGCCAGTGAATGAACATTTTTTGTGGAAAAAAAATCAGTTGCTAGCAAGTGAACAGTGCTCATCGGAAGTTTGAAAAGGTCACGGATACCGATTCGAATTCTCGCAGTGTGTGCCATGAGAGACTATCTAATTTTGCTGTGCAAGCACTACTACCGGACCAAATCGACGATCAAAGATTAGATTTCAGTAGATATAAAAAGAAGAAGTTTTTGTTTACCTTCAGCAGGAGATGTACATTTTCGAAGCATTTTTTGTTCATAAACTGTGTTCTTGTATGTTGGTTGGTATAGAAAGTTTCTCAGAACTTGGATCTATAGCTACGTGTTTTGTGTAACAACACAGCGGCACGGATAGAAATGACACCTTGTATTATCATTGGAACGCTTACCAGTCAGACCTTGCAAAGGATTTTCAGACAATTGAGAGGTGGTAAGCCTCTCATAAACGCGGAGCCAAATAGTTAATTTTTATCAATTTTGTCCATATAAGGTAATCTGTGGGGATGCAAAGGTAAACACGGTCCCTAAACAGCAAAGGTCAAACTAACTTTCCTTCCCTATTCCCACCTGATTGCAAGGACGTGGCCAACACCGTTATTGATTATTTAAGAAATTGAAACGTGTACAGTGAGAATGATCGGTTACTCCCAGCCCCATTCAGTTGATTCATTGTGCAATTTCGTTGATTCTGATCAATCACGGAGTAGCAACCATTGATACGTGCAGTAAGTCAAGCTAAGCTAAGCTAAGTTGTACACCATGCAGGTCATACTGTTTAACTGCTCGACTAGTCATTTCCGGTTTCATTTGATAACTACTGAAGGCTGCGTGGGTTCCCTGCATCTTCTTTAGTCTTAAGGGAGATACCAAATCCTGCCTATTTGCAACGTTTGCATGAACGTGGCCAGGAGAGCGATCGAGGAATGTCTTCGTTTAGATTATTGCGTGAAGAAACGCAACTGGTTCAGTTTCATGGTGACATGCAATGTCATCAACGACTTATTCCTCATCATAGCTTCATCTTCGAGGTGTGCAAACGCCAATGCACCAATTAGATGCTAATGCTAATGCTAAAACAAAATCTTCAATCGCCAATTTCCAGCAAAACAAACGCTTAATTTGGATACATTGCTTTTTGTTCCGGGAAGAAAATTTAAGTATTTTATTATATACCCAATTACGCCTAAATGCTCTGAATTTAATCAAGAAACGGTAATATTTACTGATGGGAATCCTATATCCCCTACTGACCGCGATTCTATATAAATTACTTTAGAGTAGATACAAGTAGAGTCAAGAACCTTCTATATCTAAAATACATAATATTACTCTAAAATACAGAATGTTTTCTAGGATTCACAGAATATCTGTTCTAGTCATGACGATCATCGACCGAAGTCTTCGTTTGCTGATTCGCAGACCACGACGTGCAGGACCAAATTGAATGGAGATAAGTTCTGTGTACAGCAGAGATTACCCTTAGCCTGATTGGTAAGTAATTGTTGGCAATTGAATCCAATGTTTAATGCTGGTTCCAATAAGCTAAACCGATTCAGCTTGTCCTACGAATATAACTGAGTCCTTATGAATGGTATGTTGAATTTGCCACTGCTCCTATTTCCTGACATCTTTTTTTATGAGTATCTAAACAAAACCAAAGGCACAGCTACGAAGCAAACGCATGTTGAAAGTAGCTAGGTTCAATTCCTGGACTGGCCTGAGATTTTTTCGTAAAGAAAAACCTCGACTTTTTGGGCGCAGAGTATGATTGTCAATCAAACTTGTTTGTAAACTTGAAAATCGTTATGGCTTCCAAAATGTTCAATTGAAAAGGTGCAATAGACTGCATAACATAGCATAGAACACTTGTACAACATGATAGGTGGAACGGGAAGCGAGATAAGTCTATCCACTTTCACTAAACGTTTTACCACTAAACCGCTTCTCTCTGCACACCTGCCACGTCCTTAGAACTGTTTGAAAAATTAGTTATTGTTTTAAATTCTATTGGCGAATATGCTGTGAACCCAAACAACCGTCACAAGCATTCACAAGCATTCAAGAGATAACAATTAAATATTCTATATAATATGGAAAACACAAACACAATCTCTTATCTAGAAACAAATCGAGTACTTACCACGTATAACTTTTTCAAATTCTTCTTAAAACTACGATCCAGTTCTTTGTACGAGTTCCACAGAAACTGCAGGGACGGCTTGCTGTTATCTTTCATGCCCTGATGGAAGTAAGCGATGATGTAGTCATTCTGGACAAACTCTTCCATTGATTTGATGATAAAACTGTTGGAAAAACGGATAAATCGAAATCACATTTTATTCACTACCGAAATCAACGCATTTTCAATCTCATTGAACTCCACCGCACCTTTAAAATATGTTTTTTAATGACTAATAAAAAAATCGGGCAGCACATTGAACGTCTTAACAGCAAGGAAAAAAAATCAGGTACACTGAATCACTATTTATATTTGGGCGGCTTGTTAATCAACTCTCTTCGTCGACGTTGTCACATGATAGATATAATGTTCCACTTGAAGTCGCGCGTCTCGCGATCAGCGATCTTGTCTGTAGCGCTTCACTTTTGGTTCTGATAGACTAACCCGCCACCGATGCTGAGATTTGTGCTTGGCTCGGCGGGAGAGCGGAAAACGAATTGGGAAAAGGAAAATTTATACAACACGCAAAACGCTACCACCTGGTCGTCGTTTCCGGCTCAGCTCTGACGACCGATCGACTGACTGATCTAGCACGATCGAAAAGCTACAAGAAAATAAAACTGCACTTTTGCAAGGAAGAGGTGAGGAAAACGTGTGGAAAAGAAAACCCACACGATGGATGATGTCCGAGAGTAGAGGAAAAGAAAATACGGAGGGAAAATCTGCCCCTTGCCTCGAACGAGTGTAGAGCGCGCATGATGGCAACATTTTAGTCGGTAATGTAATCTTACAAACGATTCGCTGGTGGGGATGGTCAGTCTATGACCATACCAATTGATTAATGAACTGAATTTATTCGACTCCGGTGAGATCTAGCTGACTCTTCCTACGAATTTTACGTCTGTGAAAATTGAGGATGTCTTCGTTTGGAAAAGAGATGAACAATTGAATGAGTCCTCTTATGCTCCACTCAGCAAATACCCATGTGAATGAGGTTGATAGGGCCTATTGGCCATTGAACCTATTCGGTATCCTTAGAAGATAAAGTGGTATTTTTTGAGATTACGTTATCTTTTATTTATCGACTGTTGCATCGGTCCGGGGATGGATGTTGTGAGAAACATGATTTATTTGTTTCTACCACAAAGGGAACTAGGATAAGTATGGTCAGTATGGTCTTCAAATCTTCAATTCCGAATACATCGTGTTTGGGCGCGCCCACTTCACTTGCAGAACCGTTTACCAACTATTTAAATCGAGCATTTTCTCCAAAATTTATAAGTCGTTAATGAAATTTGAAGGGCCCTGAACCGGAGTCATACCTGAAACTAAGCCTGAATACAGTAGGAAAATAAACCAAAAGGTCAAAATAAGAGGCAGGTAGTGGAGACAATACGAACCCCGATAAGTATTGTAGGTCTTGGGACAACAATGACAAATTTCGGAATAGTAGATTATACCGAAGGATCGCAAAAG
>JASCZW010014745.1:0-22203 GCA_034211315.2 Aedes japonicus
CATGCAATATTTCAACATATCGGGTAGCTCGGGTGCGATACTTTCAGCGATGACGATAAAAAAACACTGTTTGCAACATTCTATTATGAAGCATGAGATTAAGCCGACCCACCAATGGCAAAGTAAAAAATATAGGCATTAGGAGGGCAAAAAATCACTCGCGCACAAATGCAGTAAATGCTAATCGCTGTCAAAAATGAAAAAGAAAAAAAAACTTAGCAATAAACGTAACAGCTCATGAAAACACAATTGTCCGCGTGCATCTCATGACTGAGCCTTACTCCATTTTCCGCTTACAAGGTAAAAAAAAGAAACGTTGATTCGATTTGAAATATAGTCCATTGTTAGTTCATCCGGTTGTTCGTACAACGTTTTAAAATCAGATTGTTGCCTATTGGTTTCTTCATATGGATATGAAAATTATGTATAATGATATAAATGGTTACTTACCCATTCCAATAGATTCTTCCTTAGTTTCTTCTCGGTGTCCACCATTTCTGCCATATCTATGTAACAAGCTGTGGCTATACCTAGATTTAACCGGTCCGGTTCTAGAGCCATCTTGCACACTAATTCATCGTGTGAGAAAACGCAATACCTTCGCAATTTTGAATAATGGTTAACACATTCTCGACCCATTTTCATCCAATCTGCCGGAGCAAAGTTGACGGCTTCTGCAAAATTGTACGCTGGTTGAATCCAGCATGATAGGCTCGTGGAAATGTAACAATGAATTCTCCAGCATGTTGATCGGTTCTGTATACTGGTACATTTGAGTTCATCAAAATATTTGGGTTCATAATGGTTACAAGCTGATGTAAGAGATCTGGTTGAGATTGAAATAATTCAGGGGCTGCAGATTTCATAGCCAACTCAAATTCCTCCGCACGATTGCCTGGGACACCATACCAAGTTTTTGGTTCACCCCAATGTAAATAGTTAATAGAGTAACTCAATGATCTTCATTGTGCCAACAAAACGTTGCAAAACACATTCCAACATACATCCATGGAACCTTCATACCGCTGATGTCAGCATTAATGTGTCCCAATATAGATTCGTCCAAAACTGGTAGGTTATTAAGATTCCAGCTAGACTCAGCATATTCTTGATCTTCTGGCAGTAAATATAGTGAAGACTTAGTAGGGAACCCACTACCATGATCCATGGTGTGCAAATCCGCACCATATTCAACGGTAACGTCCTCATCGATAGACGATACAATACGCCAAAACTCCTTCTCGACTAGTTCAGTGGGTACAAGATGAACAGGCATGTTGAAGTAGTTGGATTTGAATTGGTCAGCCATCTCGCCGAACTGTTGAAGCGTATACTCACGTTGAGCTTGCTCGAAACCGAATGCCTCAACAGGCTTTGAGTTTTCTTCAACAATACACTTTGGACAGCGCCAATCACCTTTTGGGATTTCCTGTAGTGGTGGAGAAGACAGAACGTATGGTACGATGCATCACATCCATCGCAAAGGAGCATGGATTCCTCAACGTCACCACGGTTACACATAAGACATATATATTTAGCCATCGGATCGTGTTGATTTGGTGAGTAAAGAATATCCAATTTGCTCCTAGTCGATCCAATAGCACTTTTCATACGATATTTACCGGTGATATACGGAAAGAATCATTTTCTGCTCCAATACTGGCCGATTTATTCATTTGAGCAAAGCGTTGAGATCGTCTAGCTGTTGTAGCGGGTGGTGGCTGGATCTGCTGCCGTGCTTCAATTGAATGTGGCTTATACTCGCAGTCCTCTTGCTCAGTTTCTAAATTTGCCAAATCTATTATCTTACCCGATCGATAAATATCAAATGGATATAAAATTCTTTCGTAGTGTGCTTTAAGGTTTGTTCCGACGTTTTACCTTGCTGATAACCCATCCGACAAGCCACTCTAGACCATTTTCGTTCTTTAGTTACCACTTCAATGCCACCTTCTTCGTTTACAACCTTGTGTAATGTATACAGATCAAGAGGTTTACGTTCGACCATGGGAATCTTAAGCGAAGACCCTTGCAGTTCCCAAAACTTTGCTGTCTGGTCAAGAAAATTCAATTTTATGCGAGTTTCCGCTTCCAACTCATTTAGACGCTGCACACGTGGAACAAACGTTAATTTTTCGACATCGACAGTGAAAGGCGGTTGCCAACTCTGAAAGAAATAATAAAGATTCAGTATTATTATATTGTAGTAAAAATATGTTCAGTCTGTACGTCGTCTGTAGTCGTACGAATTTTCAATGCAAAAATTACAATCGCGACGGTAAACCGAAATAACACACTAGTTTACTTCCGTTCTGTATAATTGCATAATTGCGCATTCATCTGATATACAGCGTATTGCATGCCACTCTATGTAGAAATGCCGAATAAGAGTAATAGCGAATTCGTTTTGATCCAGTTCCAAACTAGATCTCGTATCAAAATTGGGTCGGCTTGTTGTGTGTTAAACGTCAGTGCGTATGGTTTTATTTGTAACTCGTATCGGATTGAGGTTTGCACTGACAATAAGTTTGGGTATCGCAGGTTGGAACTGGTTCCAACCTAGGTGTTCCGTTTCAACGTCACAGAAATAGTTTGTGCGACAGGTAATTGGCCCCAACTCTAATCATCCAAGGAAGCCCCTCCCACCGAAACGTCGAGAACGATCATGCAGTGTGAACATGAAGAGCAACACGTGTACACGCACCATTTAAAAGAGCACCATTTGGCTCGTTCTATTCACTGTTTTTCCATCCGTCGAACGAGCAACAACAGAACCAAAGCAAGCAAGAATAAAGCATAAGTTAATTGATAGCAGAAGTGTTTTCATTTAGCGACCGATCATTCATCCATACAGTCCACACGCATCAAAGGGACATCGTCATCCAAAGGTTCTTTTCAGAGCCAACAAGAGTTAATTTTAGGACGATTTTCTTTTCCTGTGTTCCACCGAGACGGAAGATAGAATGGTCCTTCGAGCCGGATAGGAAATCGACAAGATTTCCCAGCGCAAAGGATCGGTATTCATCGTTACGTGTCCGGCCAGCGGAGCGTATTTCAAGGTGAACACTAAATTGCGCTATCGACTGTAACAATAATTTCGCTTCAGCTGTTGGTTGCATTCGAACGTGTTTGAGCAAGAATCGCAAAATACACGAAGTGCATCAGTGTCGCTGCTTGTTAGTGGTAATGTTGTGAAAGAGTGAGCAGCAAGAACAATAATATTAGTCAGCAGAAGTTATCAAATGTATTGAACAGTAGTGAGTGAAAATTAATCCGCGATGCCTGTAGAGCATACGCCAGTTAAGTCAGCACCAGCCCAGACAACCACAAGTCGTATAACAATGTTCAAATAGTATCGTATATTCCTATATTTTTCATCAAAATCGTAATTAATTGTGACCTTTATCGTATAATGTTTATGTTAAATCTTAAAGAGAGCAAATTTTCGACTTCTATACGATGTGTCATTTATTCATCGTACTGCGTCACAAACTAAATCGGATATACATCGCTTACCCTTTTAAATCGAATTTGTTATTACATATTCAATCGCATACGATATCAAATCAACTCGTTTAAGAAAACAATCGAATTTGCACGTATATGGCCTCCACTTTTGCATGTTAAGCCATATTTTTGCACTCGATACGACTTGTTTACTTACATATATGTTTGCATATATTTGCATATACGTGCATTTTGGTTGTCTGGGAGGTGCTACACCAGTGGAATAAATTGAATTACCAGGTCCTCCCACAAATGTACGTTCGAGGTCCAACTCTAGTTCAAGTTCGTTTCGTGGTTACGATTGGAGAACTATAATGAAGCCCGAGATGACGGATCGACTGAATGGATTATTTCGTCAGAGAGGCCAAGTCGAGCAAAAGTTGGTGCGCATTCAGCTACAATTACGGGACCATAAGAACATTCCGCTGGCTCAGCTCCAGTGTATGAGGGATAAATTGAATTCCACCTACAACGAGTTCAGCCATTTTCACAGTGAACTGATGGCCTTGATTCCAGACGAAGCATCAGATGAACAAGAGGAGATATACTGTGCATTCGAGGACCGGCACAGCGGTCTAATTATCAACGTTCAGGAAATGATTCTGGCTACTAGTGAGCGACAACCATGGCAGGCAGGCGCGCCACAAAATTATAATTCAGCAACAACCTCTGAAAGCCCCGATTCCGACTTTTGACGGCAGTTATGCAAACTGGCCGAAATTCAAAGCCATCTTTCAGGACTTGATGGCACAATCTGGTGATACGAAAGCGCTGAAGCTATACCACCTCGACAAAGCGCTAGTTGGAGCAGCAGCTGGTGTCTTGGATGCACAAATCATCAACGAAGACAATTACCAGCAAGCATGGAACATACTCATTGATCGTTATGAGAACAAGCGCGTGATCGTTGAATCGCATATCCGTGGTTTGCTTTCGTTGAAGAAGATGTCGAAACCAACATTCAAGGAGCTGGATAGACTGCTTAGCGAATCAACTGGTCACGTCGAGAGTCTTCGCTATCAACAACAAGAGCTGCTCGGGATTTCTGAGCACATGGTGGTGTACCTGATCATCAGTGCATTAGATGATACTACAAGAATGGCCTGGGAGCGAACCCAGAAGAGAGGTGAGTTATCTAAGTACCAATCAACGATTTCTTTCCTCAGAACGAATTGCCAAATCCTGGAGCAATGCGAATCTTCGCGTGCATTGTTGCAACCGACCCTTACCAATCCAAAGCCACAGTCGAACATCGGCAAGACTAGCCCATCCCATGGCACATGCCAAATCTGTGGCGGTGGTCATGTGCTTCGTGTACGTTATGCTGTGCAAACCAAGAAACTGCTCACCATGAAGGCACTGTTCGACGGCACAGCGGTGAAAGTTGAACTGCACCAGCTCCTCAACAAACGGCGTTGTGTCATCTCCTGCTGTGAAGTACAGAACAAAAGTGAAGAGGAGCTACTTAGCTGGATGGCCATGGATGGAGTTGTAGCAGTCAAGGGGATAACCCGGATACAAGATGGATACAAGATCAATACCACGACGCTGATCCTTACACTGAACGGAACATCGGTACCAGAGCACGGTAGGATTGGAGCACTGTGAATCAAGACCAGCATTTACATTCCTGATCCAACGATTGGCTACAAGTGCTACGCCTACGGAAATTCGAAATTCCCCTGCAAAGGAGCTTAGGATGGCCACACAATTTTAATTTAAAAATTTACTCATTTTTCCCGCATCTGTGCCTAATTTTCCCGACTGGGAAAATTAGTTAATATAAATTGGATTAATAGATATTTTAGAAGTTTTCGAGAAAATAGTTATACATGAAATTCTGACTTGTTTCATTTAGGTAAAATGACGGATAACAGCCACAAACCGGTCTTCTTGCGTATTGCGTAACCTGCTTTGGCCTCTCGTTTTGCAAATGAGAACACAAATCGCTCTATTTAAGTCATTAATCTTTCAAGTTGCCAAAAGCATAAACATCGAAGAAAAATAGTAAAGCATTCGAGGTTTTTGACTACAAATTGATGCACGTGCGTGCGTGCATATTGTATTAGGTAAATTTCAACGTTGTTGAGAGTTCGTAGATAATTCTCTGAGTACCAAATTCTTTTCAATTTGGTGTACCACCAGACACTTCATTAATTGCAAATCCTCGCTCCATGGTCGCATTTGCGTGCTACATGATGAGCACCTTTTTAACAAATGTTGTCAAATTTGGCAGCTCTTTCTTGGAATGACCAATCAGTTCTTTGACTTTGTGAACAACTGCAGCGCCGAGAAGTCTTTATCTACGAACGGTTGACACAGCTCCAGACGCTTTTTAGCGATGCCCTTGATGCGAGTTATAACAGAGGATGTAACGCGATAAGGACATCCCGTCAAGTCTCGATCACTTCGAAGTTTTTAAGCATAAACCTCAAATACTATTAGGACTTAAGGCGTGAAATTTGCAAGAATCGTTTCCATTGGTTAGTAATTTGAGCGTTGTTTGTTTTGTTTTGTTTGTGATTTTTAATCTCAAAAACGTGAAGTGATAATTAACCTAACCTAACCTATAGTTCTTATGGAGCAAGGACTCCCTCCCTTGTCACCTTAAATAACAGGGGGGATAAATAGTTAGAATAACCAAAAACAAATTTTTTTTTCGTAAATTTCCCGTAGAATACGCTCCTGAAAACCTTTTATCGAAATTCGAACTCCAAGTGTTTCTCACGCCTTTTCGCCTTTTTTGCGCGCAGCAGGTATAAAGAGACGCTTAAAACTTTCAACGCGTTTTTCCCAAAACAGCATTTTCGGAGTTTATGCCGGTGATAACTCGAAAACTTATTATTCGATTAAGCCTTTTATATGAATTAAACATTGACGTGTGATTTTTCTCTAGCTGTCATTTTACAGTTTTATCTAGCATTTTGAAATTAATTAGATGGATTTAATTAATGGTGATTTCGTGTTTTAAAATGTGCTGTGATTTTGTTCAACTAGTAATTATGGAGAAAAGTGTGTGGATTTAACATTACCCGTGCAGTATTCAGCTGGTGGCCTGGTCGGGCTTTTTTGATCGGATACGGAACTGATTGGAATACAGCTAAGTATTTTTTACTCTTTTTTTTTATACCAGAATAGTTTTACCTCCCGTAGCGGATATTGTGCGGTAGGGAAAATTCCATTAATTGCAAAAAAATGTCTTGACCGTTTGGTATACTACAAAAGAGTTTTCAAAACATATACATGGAGCGTGGTTTGAGGGCTTGACGTGGGGTCGGGGCGTTTGTGGACAGGTTGTGCGACGGGTTTGTGAGACGGTTTGCCAAATCTGTCGTACGACTTGCCCGCGGACGCTCCAACTCTGCTCCAGTTCGGCCGAGTTTCCTGGCGGCGGGGTTGATTGTACATTTATTATTGCCAGTGGCATCGCTGGTGTGATGCTTGCTTAAGACATACAAAAGTGGTAAGACGCGGTAAGACTCACAAGAATAAAAATATGGTTCAAATGGTAGCTTCCGCGGAAGGTAATCCTAGCCGTAGCTTTCGTTGATATCTGATTTGCTTAAGCGCGCGTGCTCTGGTATATACAATGCGCTTCAAAGCTCCGCGTGCGATCATCAATTGTGTTTCAGAGTAATGAAGTAAAGTGTAGTTCCGGATTCGAATGCAAGAGGAGATAGAGTCACAATTGGACAATATAACTTATAACAAAAAAATTGATTTCTTTGGATCATATTATTGTTTTCTGCTTGCATGCAGCGTGCATTCCAGAGACAGCGCAAACAAAGTGAACTAATATATGTGTATTACATTGAAACAAACCACACGCGTGTCCCCAATAGCATCGTTACTGTTGGTTTAAATCAGCATTCAAACCTAAATAAGTTCATTCCACATCTCTAGTCAGCCGGCTGATAGGAGAATAAATCGAAAACGACTAAACAATTAAAAACGGACTTATAATCACCATTTACCAAGATGGACCTACGAACAAACCCTTTCCCTCTACCAAACTCCTTCCCTGAGATACTTGTGGGGGTGCAGTAGTATATACGGCCTCTTGCAGCAACAAGTATCCAACCAACATTCCTTCCCTTCTCTAATTGATCTACACGGGCGTGGCCAGCGTCGGTATTGATCCAAAAACTGAGACCACCAGGAATTGCACATTGAGAATGATTCACTACTCCCAGGTGACATTCTGTTGGTTCTCTGTGCAATTTCAGCTGGTCTCGATCAATAACGAAGTAGCAAACCACGGGTGATCAATATGCTCATGCTCAAGCCTTTTATATGAATTAAACATTATTGTAATATTCTATTATTAAATATGGAAAAATGTGATAAAATGGCGGAAAAAATTAGGATTTTTTCAAAAAAGTTACGCCAAAAGTGCATTTTTTTAAATTCATCTACTAACTGTAAATGTAATTAATGTAATGTTTTTGAGTTAAAAGGTTTCAGATCAAAACTGCGACCAGGAGAGCCGGCACAAGCAAAATACAACGACTTTTTCAATGCACTCTAACGGCTACCGTTTTGTTGAAAAAAATTGAAA
Source organism: Aedes japonicus (assembly GCA_034211315.2). Lineage (NCBI taxonomy): Eukaryota > Metazoa > Arthropoda > Insecta > Diptera > Culicidae > Aedes > Aedes japonicus. Next base: position 8,066 of record JASCZW010014745.1, read on the forward strand.
AAAATATTTTTTTATACTACATGGATACACTTATAATTGTAAAAAGGTTCAATTGATTTGAGTAAAAACTTCCTCTTGAAATTTTTTTTCAAAAATGAGTTTTTTCTCGTTCTAACTGTATAGGATTGCAATGATCGGGGTTGGTTTTTGAAAACTCTTAAGTGATTATGCCGGAAGGATTAGTCTATGGTGACCAAATAAACACCGGGCTTTCTAAATCAGCTCACATAATCTTCTTGAAATTTTTTGGGATTCAGTATCACTCAGTGCGTACGCGTTTTGTTGTCCAGGTATTTGTTTTAAAGTCCGTGTTTTTGTACTTTGTCCGTGTCATTCGTGTCAGTGCTGTTTTTGGTATCTGCGCAATTTCATATAGTATAGGTGTGATAATGTAATAGCTATCTCCCATATTCTACGCTCCCAAATGGAACAAAGTATTTGACGTTACACTCATCGGGAAAATAAGCTGCTCTGTTGGACATGGGTATTTGTGGGCGGTTTTTTAATATATAATTATGTTTGTATGTATGATGTGTATGTAGTTTTGGAAATATTAACTGATTTACTTACCCACACTGTTGTTATTACTTTTAATTTGTTGGGAACATACCGCTTTAGATGATACTCGCATGCCTGTGCTTCGTCCACGTAGGTCTTTCTTGGTCGGCTACTTGGTCTTGTTCCAACCATAGGCCAAGATGCCTGCCTGTCCATTTTGCGTCGCCATGAGACTCGGATTTGCATCAGGCTCCAAGCCTTGGCATGCTGATCCTTCTTGCATAATTTCTTTTTTCGTTCTAGAAGTATACAAAAATATTCGCTCCTCTGCCAACAACAGCCAGACCAAATGTAGAATCTGTGTGGTGATGATTTCCAGAACATTGCAGACCCATATTAAAACTCAGTTATGTATAATAAAAGTAGATGATTCTTTGAGTGGTAGTAATATTATTGAAATTATACAAATTCTATATTGTATGAAAATAAGGAGAGTTGTCAAATTAAAAGTGAAAATGCTACTACTAGTAGGTTCAAATGCACTTCTGGTCCACATCACCCCTGGAAACACTGGTTTGCATCTTTTCCTTTTGGGTAAAGATCCAGTCCAAGCCCTGGGACCTGGTAGTTTTCAATCTACCACAAGGTTTTTCCAATGCCCAGGGTGGTTTATTTTTAGCATGCACCAGGCGGTGCATTTCACACATTTGATCTTCTCGTCATACTATTACTTATAGATCTCGGAACGTTCTGCCAGAACTCTTCTGGCTCGACCACGTAGTTTTGGGCGTATTCCAGCCGCTCTTTCATATTTTTGGCAGATATAAACGGCTTCTTCCGTGCAACGCAACCTCGGTAACCTTTATTATGGAGAGCATTCCGTATTGTTTGGGGGTTAGAATTTCCCGCAAAAGTATGCGATCGTGACGAGTTGTCAACTTTGGCTTACGGTCTCTTCCGGGAGTCGTCTCTAGAGATTGTGTTCTCAGGTAGTTCTGAAGCCACACTGAACCGATGATCATGCGCGGTTTACTATGCCTGCAATTGATTCTGAAGAACTTTTATCAAAACTTAATTTTAACATTCCAAGTCGACAACTACGAAATCGAAATGTTTTTACTACAAGCCAACATCGTACAAATTATACGACACACACACACACACACATACAACACACAATATGCATTGCGAAAACGTTGGCTTTACAACGACAAAATATAAATTGAAGCAATACTTTAATGATATTTGATAAAAAGAAGAAAGATACGTTTTTGATGCTCCATCTTCGATACGTTTTTGATAAACAAAAACGTATCGAGAACTTTCGACCGCCGATCATTTTTTCTTTCTAAAAGACACGTTTTTTCTTGGTAAAAATCAAATTAATACAGTCCGCCTTTTTTTTATTAATTCGGTGCGATTTATTCGATATTCTAATTCCCTCGCAAAATTTCGGACCGTTGTCGCAGGATATTTTTGACCCGCTATGGAAGCAATTCGAAAACCTTGCGATCTGCTTTTCGAGCGCATGAAATGAGAATCCCGTGACCCGTGGTTGATACATTTGCTGTTGGAGAAACTCGGCCGTTAAACCCGTTGGTTATGGCACAAAAGCTATTCGATGTGAAGTATCCTAGCTTCCGGGATTTCGCGACGTTCTTCGATCGAGGATGCGATGCCTTGGAAACCCGCGCATCCTTTTCCAAGAAGCGAACTGACATTACGATTAAGAAGGAGCAAGACCGGTGGTTGGAGCAAAACACGAAGACTGCTTCGTTAAGCAAAATTATCCAAAGCTTTTACGCAAGTATCCAGCAATCCTGCACGCAGTGCTCAGAGCTTCACACCATTTACCAGTGCCCCGGCTTCAAAGGGACACCGGTAAACTATCGACGAGAATTCACTCAGCAAGCTAATGTCTGCTCTAATTGCCTTAATGCAACTCACATTGTGAAGAATTTCATCATTGCTCTGCACAAGTGGAATCAACTTCGCTTCTAGTTCCGGCCAGCTCCGAGAAAAGCAGCATCAAACTACGACAGAGGGTCCGAAAGAAGCGGATTCGGTGGCATCTTATGACGCGGATCTCAAAATCAGCTGTTCAACTTCCTCAGTTTGATACCTACAGCTGCCGTCAAGGTGTTGGGAAGAAAGAAGGTCTTGTACGAAGTACGGGCAATGGTGGAACCTGCCTGTATGAATTCGTTGATCACCCGTTACGCAAAACTCCGTCTTCGGCAACCTGGTTGGTGGGCAACACATCGCATGCAACCGATGGTCGTGCGGTACTCGGCCTACCGACATCAATCAACTTGAACCAAACACTAATACACCACCCTGTATCGTACCCTTCGACTGTAGCACGCCAGAACTAGGTGAATCGATTACTGCTGCCATCCGACGGTTTAAGTCCATGGAGCGGAAGTTCAGCATCGATAAAAATCTACAGCAACACTTTGGCTGCTTGTCCCATTTGACGGATTCTCATTCGATTTCTATTGCAAGGTATCTCGCTGTGTGTGTGTGTGTGTGTGTGTGTGTGTGTGTGTGTGTGTGTGTGTGTGTGTGTGTGTTTGCAATCAATCTCCCACTGATCGTCAGTGCTTTTATGGAAGAAACTTGTCTGCATTTCTTCAGTAATTTATGTGTAATCACTATGTGCAAACATTTTTAGCCCTGGAGATTGAAGGTGACAGCTCTATTGAAAATCCAACTACCCATTTCAAGAATGCCTGTTCCTACACGTACATTCTGAGGTCATCTTCATATACAATAAGCTCCGCATGAAAATCTTCGCATATCAACGCCAGGTTTGGCTTATTTGAAGCTCCAGGGCTTTCCGATTTTGGGTGTCACTGAATAAATCACATGCTGCGTTGGCTTTGCGAACATACAGGCGTCATTTACTATACTGGCAAATGCGCTTCGCCGAAGAATACGGATCACGACACAAAAGGAGACGATAAAAATGTGGCTCAGCGGACAAAACGATTATGCATGAGTCGGAGCCCACTAGTTTCATTTGGTGTACAAAAACTGATCCATTCACATTCTGTGTATGTTGCTGATTCTGAATACGATGGGTCACCGGCTGTTACAGTTGGCGAATATAACTCATGAGAAAAACAGTTTAGTGCAGATTATTGGAAATGTGTGCTGTAAAATAACTTAATTTCTTCGCAGCACAGCAGTGAATGTTTTTTAATCAGTTCGTTTATTTGTTAGGCTCAGGCATGTGTAAAACTTTGCGGAGTCGATATTCAATATTGTTATTAACAATGTTTTATTATTGATTTTAGTAAAAGTGTGGTGGCAATTACTCGAGGATAGCTCGAAGTAAATGGGTCACATCATCGTTTGGAAGGGGCTAGGCAGGCAACTTATTTACAGCAGTAAATGGTTATATGAGACCTAAAAAGATTTGTTTTGTTTGGGTTACGTGGATTCAAGGCGAGCGCTCAAAAATTAAAATTGATTAACTATACGTTCGGCTTTCACAGCACTCCTGTCGACGAAGTTCAGTGATTCAGGTGCTATAGTTGGTTGGCAAGCCGAGCTGTTGCAAGATTGGGATGAACCGCAGTAGTAGCTCAGACTTAATCGACCGACGACGGAAAGAGCGTCCGTTTTTGCACCGATAGGGAAATAAAGGCACACGATCAAAGGGCGATCCTGTTTTTCGTAATTATTGCCCATCTGACGATATTTCGCTGTATAGTAATTTGGTAATATGAATTATACTCTTTAATATTAAAATTTAGATTATATAATAATGTTACATAGAACCGAAAAATTGTTTGCCAGTCGGTCAATCCAGCAACACCTGCATTAATTCTATGAAAGGATTCCATCTGGTAGTATTCGGTACCGGGGAATACTTTTGTTAGTTTAGCTTTAATTCATCATTGAATTCAGTTCTGCTGTACACACTTTGTTTTTTATACTGAGGTCGGTAAATTTGTACTTGTATTTGTAGCTGAAAAAGTCAGTAAACTTTCAGCACATGAAAAGCAAGGAAGATTATAAAAATGTTATATATTTTTAATAATAGATAATGTTAGAAAGAAGTATTCAGTGTAAATTTTAGAAGAATTTATGTTTTATTTAATTGTTAAGAATTATTTTTAAGTTTACCGAATTTATGAGCTGTTTGAAATTTTATCGAACAGATTTTGTGTATAAGAATTTACGATTCTCACAATTTCCGTAGTCGTCGTAAAAGCATCGCGTGTTCAATGTTTGTGGGATATTCAAATTGAAGTCCTCAATTCGAAAGAAAACTTGATTCAAAGTGCGGTGAAATGCAAGGAGCATGCAGAGCACTGTATGTACACTGATAGGCAGAATAAAGTGCCCACCTCTTCGTTTTTTCAATTTCTCTCATTTACTTAGTTCAAATTAAAGTAAACACAGTGTAGTTTTTTTTCTTATTTTATTTTTTACTAGCTGGCCCGGCAGACGTTGTCCTGCCCATAATTGAATTACTTAATGGAAAATTGGAGAAGGAGTTATAAATGAAAAAGTTTATTTGCAATAAGTATTAATTCCATTTATTTAGAGTTAATTTCTTACTGTTATGTGATGATTTTATCAAAATGTGTTGCTGTAAGGCTTTGTGCACAAATTACGTAACGCAAAAAATCGGGTTTTTGGACCCCCTCCCTCCCCTATGTAACAATAAGTAACGCGTGACCAGACTCCCCCCCTTTAATTACGTAACGCTAGCGGACCCCCCCTTCCTATTTCTCAATTGTGATAAAATCATCACAAAAACTGTTATTGTTGTTGTTTTTATGTATAATTTTAATATACTTGAAATTAAAGGGCGATACGGTCAAAATTTGGTCAATATCAATTTGACGTATTTCTTTCAATTTTGCATTTAAAAAACCTGAACACCCCTCATTTTGAAGGTGTGTGTGTGTAGAATGTTGCTCCTATTTTGATTTTGGAATTCACTCTTCAGTTGTCAAAATGCCGTCCAAGCAAGAAGAGCAGCGTATCAAAATTTTGCTCGCGCATCGCGAAAATACGCGCTACTCGCACGCAAAGTTGGCAAAATCGCTAAAAGTTGCCAAATCAACCGTTACAAATATAATTAAAGTGTTTGGGAAACGTTTGTCGACAGCCAGGAAGTCTGGATCGGGGGGAAATCGAAAACCGGAAGCCGCTGAGACGACAAAGAGAGTTGCCGGTAGTTTCAAGCGAAACCCTAACCTATCTCTCCGAGATGCCGCAAATAAGCTGGGTGTATCGTCTACAACCGTGCATCGAGCCAAAAAACGAGCCGGACTATCGACTTACAAGAAGATAGTGACTCCAAATCGCGATGATAAACAAAATACGACGGCCAAAGTGCGATCCCGGAGGCTGTACACGACGATGCTGACGAAGTTTGACTGCGTGGTAATGGACGACGAAACCTACGTCAAAGCCGACTACAAGCAGCTTCCGGGACAGGAGTTTTATACGGCAAAAGGAAGGGGAAAGGTAGCAGATATTTTCAAGCACACGAAACTGTCAAAGTTCGCAAAGAAATATCTGGTTTGGCAAGCCATCTGTACCTGTGGCTTGAAAAGCAGCATTTTCATAGCTTCCGGGACTGTCAACCAAGAAATTTACGTGAAAGAGTGTTTGAATAAACGTCTGCTGCCTTTCCTCAAGAAACACGGTTGTTCCGTACTGTTTTGGCCGGATTTGGCATCTTGCCATTACGGTAAAAAGGCCATGGAGTGGTACGCCGCCAACAACGTGCAGGTGGTTCCCAAGGTCAAGAACCCTCCCAACACGCCAGAGCTCCGCCCAATTGAGAAATACTGGGCTATGTCAAGCGGAACCTAAAGAAGACCAAAAAAACTGCTAAGGACGAGCAGCAGTTCAAGGCAAACTGGCTTTCTGCGGCGAAGAAGGTGGACAAGGTGGCTGTACAAAATCTGATGGCAGGGGTCAAGCGTAAGGCCCGGCAATTCGGATTTGGAAAAGCGGAAGCCTAACTGAATATTTTTCCTGAATTTTATACTAATTGAACTTGAAAAAGAAATTTAATTTGATTTTTTAAATAAACGATTTCACCGATTTACACGCGTTTTCCCTTGACCAAATTTTGACCGTATCACCCTTTAGTAAAGATTGCAAACATCATTTAATTTATTTCATTTAAGTATCTTAAAGCTTATATAAAGAATAGGAAAAACATTGCACTCATTGTACTGCATTTGTTCAGGTTAATGAATGTTCTTAAAACTTAGTTCAACAAGGCTTAAATATTAGTTCAACAAGTTTATTCAAATGTTCTAAGTTCTAACGAAAAATCATTATTGATTCAACAAAATGATTTGGTAAAATCAACAGCAAAAAATTCAACAAAATTTCTTATTATTTCAATGGTTCTAATATAAAAACAACCGGTTTGGTCGAATCAATGCAAAGGTGCATTGTTTCCAAAAAGCTTATTCTTTTATTCAACAATAAATGCTTTTTGCTTTCAATAGAAACGTCCTTTGGACACTTTTAGAAACAAAACAAAATTGTTGTTGGTTCAAAAATAAACAAATATTATGGGTAAGCCGTGAGTCAACATTAAAATTTGTTAAATCTATACAGAACAATATATTTCGCAGCGTGTAGATGTGCAATTTATGGCGCCAATTTGTGATGCAAATCGTCATAAGATACCTTTCGTTTAGTAGATCACATTTAAATAGTACACTGAAAATTAATTTTCGTTTATATTACGATCGAAAAAGGACTAACAAATCTATTCGTTATTTTCTGCAACGAAACTAATTTGTACTTTCTACGAAGCTGCCTTCGTATCAAAAGCCACACGCGCAACTGTCAAAAGCACAAAGCATTTGTTGTCACAAAAAGAACATTCGTTCATTCTACTAAAACAATACAAATAGCTACGGGTAATTTGTTACCAATAATAAATAAACGGCTCCTAGGTGGTTGCATGAACGACTGACAGTTCTACTTTATCGGTTCAAAATATATTTGAAAAAAAAGGCAACCACGAGGAGTTATTCTGCTCTTCACGAAATTAATTTTGTGCATTGTACAAAAAAGGTGTAATGATAGCGTGTTGTTAGAAGACGAGCAATGTTAATGTTTCATATAATTTACGAGACATTTGTTCTATGTGCATAATCCATGTTTACGAAACGAGTGAAAGCTAATTTATGAAAAATAATTTTCAGTGTGCGTCTTCATTTATCGAAGCTTTCGAATTTGGTCAGAAATCAAAAGATAGACTTAATCCATTTTCCTTAAAATTTTAGATGCGCCACTTGGTCATAAATGTGTTTCTATTATGGCCACTCCCATAAGAAACACATACAATTGGCCATGAAAGAAACCAAAATTTAAAACTATGGCGATAATTGGTGCAGTGTACCAGTTATGGCACACGTCATTAATAATACAAAAATAAAGTTTTGGCTTAGTTTAGAAATTTTTCTTCAAAATATAGATTGAAACCTTACATTTGACGTATTTCTCAGAATTTTTAAACGTTCTCAACTAGTATAAATTAACCATTTTCTACTCCATGTAGAAGGAGATGTTCGCTCATCACCATGAGGCACCAAGTGTGGACAGTAATGTTTGCTAGAATGGAACATATGAAGAGAAAGTGTTGAAAGTCCCGTCAGTGTACGGTAGGTTGGAAATAGAATAGAAGTATTGAAAATTGAGCGAAAGGGCATGGGTAAAGTAGTACTCGAACCAAGGACGTTACTATTGCCTAACATCCCACTGCGGGGTAGATCAAAGCACGGATGAATCCGCCACCTCAACAGGCTTTTCTACTTTCTACTTGTTACTTTGCTTGGCACACAGGAAATTTAATTGATGCAAATTGGTATTCACCTTTATTTTTTTTTCAAATTTGCCATTTTGTTACGTAACGATTTTAAAACCCCCCCTCCCCCATATGTCACAATAAGTAACGGTTGCTCAACCCCCCTCCCCCCCCTTCATGCGTTACGTAATTTGTGCACAAAGCCTAAGGTAAGGTTTAATGTCCAAGAAAACTTATAGAACATTATAGATATAACCATAGGTGTCGGCATGAACTGTTCTCTTATTATGTTCGTTGCCCCAAACGAAGTCATTTGAAAACAACCACTATAACTCTGGGTGTTCTGCAGCATATGTTTAGAATCACTTTCTGATCCAGACACCAATGAGCGCAAAATACTCTGGTGGTGGATTTAGTGGCGTTACTTTAACTTTGCCACTTGCACAACACAATTTATTTGGTGTTTCATTTGGGAGCTACAATGCATTACAATGGGAACAAACTTCACTCATTGATTCAATGGCGACTGATATATCCGCACTGAAATTAACCAAAGGATCATATTGAAATGCAGCACGTTGAAGATTTTGCAGAATGTAGGTTTGCTGTCGTAGTCGTTTAGTGATGTTATTTTGGGTACGATTGTCACCAGATCTTTCTGATGCTTCCCGATTACGCTTCTTTCTATCGCTTGTATTTCGACCTGCTCTCTCTTCTTGATCCAACATCGGTCGTGCCCGTGCCATTCGTTGTCGATCCAAGTCATTTTGAGTTGCATGCAGAACGTCTCATTCAAGATTTTGCTGCGCTAACAGTCGTGCGGCTGCAGCGACCAATATTACTTCGTCTAGTAGGAGGCATTGCACAATAATACTAATTGAAATTGAAATTGCAACATAATTAGTTTCTTCTAAATTTCTAGTAATATGTTCGTTTTCACTTTCCTGATGCAATATTAATATAAACAGTGAACAATACTAATATTAACAAAAATGTTATTATACACCTGCCAGATCAACATAGAATACAAAAACTAATACTCTCATTCTCCATCGAACTTCACTCTATTTACATCTCGCTGCGAGATATCACCAATACAAACGTTTCAATTTATTCGTGAACCTACACGTTTACACTGCCCAAGTAACAATTTCAGTTCTATTCCAGCCGTATAGCGCTCCTCCCGGCTTTGTTGATGAAACTACATTCAAAACTATTTTGTCCACCAATACCTCCTCTATGCATCTTTAAAGCCGAAATGTGTACAAAGTGGCCCACTCTTTAGACGGTTGTGAGGACAAATTAATAAAACCTTTCCAAGACCATAAAGATTTTGAAAATGTTCTAGTGAAAGATGTTATTATGAAAGATAATGCCGAATGGCCACAGCTGTCAAAATTCACGGCGATATCGTGGTTGATTTTTGTTGTTCTGCTTTGTTCGATTCTCTGCTCTTCTGATTCATTCGACAGTAAATAATGGCTAAGAAAAAAGCTCAAGTGTTGCGGAAAATTATGTTTGAAAGCAAAATATTTAAAACAAATTGAGTTTTTTGTTAAGCATATCATGCTCCAAATCATATGCGCATTTAATTGTATGGTGAATATTGGCATGATGAGAGCTGAAAATTAATGCGCCTCGGAAATTATGCGAGTTTACAACATCAGAAACAAAATTTAAAGAAATATATTCGATAAATTAATCAAGAAACTTCTGAAAATTGATGGAATTCAATAAGGTTATCTGAACGAATACCGAAATTTGCCTTAGATCTACAGTTCAATTGTATGACATTTAAAATTTAGTGTTTTTTTTCACATTTCAATTATTTCATTCATTCCAATATGGCGATTGCAAGAAATCACAGTTTTAGCAATGGTTACTATAAAACTATCTGATCGCTTGGAAGCTTTTCAAATTGCCAATTAGACGTTTAATGCATTTACTGGAAGCAAAATGGTTTTAAAATGCTTTTTCAACTGACCATAATAAGATAATATGAATGAGTCCTAAAACGGTATTTCAAAACAGCATTTTATGATTTTACAAAGTCAAAATAAAAACTTTGATAGGGATAAAATTTTAGAAGTTAAGGTTTTAAGATTGTTGTAAAAAAGCTGTGTAGGTTCTTATAAACCTGACTAAAATTTGAAACCTATTGGCATCTCTTGCTGCCATAATAAAACCGAATTGATTTCTGGTGGCTTTCATAAAACTTAGTAAAGCTGGATGGTTTTGGCAATGTTACTTGGGTGAGGTTGCTTTTTACGCAGGAATGAGTGCGCTGAAAAAAAATCCTTAAAAACAACTGAGTAGCTCCTAGAATTCACGTACAAACCCGTAATTTACGAAAACCTCGTAAAAAGCAACAAAAGTGATTATTTAAACGCGTTAATGACAAAATCTAAGTGAACAGTATCTCCTCGCGTGAATTCTGAACACCACGTAAACAAAAACTTGCATAATAAACGACTCAAGTGTATTATCGTTTTTCGCATAATTTTTCAAAAAGTCCTAAATAACAATGAGAGATTCGCTCCTCTCTCGTCCTTTTTTTGTTAATTAAGACGCCATTATAAAATTATCCAACGGTTTCTCCTTGCAACTCGATGGATGGTGTTGTTGTTTTCTATTATGATATTTCCATACAAAGTGAAAATTTAATTTAAATGATTTTTTTTACTTTCCCGAAAAAATTTCGTACATTTTTTATTTTAAAAACCTGTTGGAATTCAAGACGAATCAAATGAAAAAGAAATCAAGTAATTCCATTGAGTCGTTCGTGAATTATGCTGTCACGAACGGACAGCATTTCATTTTATATACATAGAAGATAGATAGATAGAATTCTTCTTAAGTTTCACTTATGGAATACTGAAAAAAGGAGTTTTACTTAAAGAAAAAAAAACAATTTGTGTTGAAAAAAAACAGTGACAAAATAAAGTGCCCACTTCAAAAATCGATATGTTTGACATGTTTCGAAGCAAACGGCTCAACCTGGTGATCGCATTTGATTCAATTGAAAAAAAATGGAGCCTCCACAAAGTCCGGACCTCAATCCCATCGAGAATTTGTGGGCGATGCTCGATGCCAGGGTTGACAAAACTGGTGTTACCAATAAAAATAACTATTTTGAAGCCCTGGAGCGCGCCTGGGAAGAGCTAGATCCACAGCACCTAAATAACCTGGTCGAGAGCATGTCGAAGCGCCTGCAGGAGGTCCTGAAGGCCAAAGGAGGACACATCAATTATTGAAATGCTTTTATTTTACTTTAATTTATGTTTTCTGTAGCCTAAATGAAGTGGGCACTTTATTTTGTCACTGTTTTTTTTTTCAACGCAAATTGATTTTTTTTCTTTAAGTAAAACTCCTTTTTTGCAGTATTCCATATATGAAACTTAAAAGAATATAAACAATTAGATAATAAAAAAATACAGTGTGTTTGCTTTAATTTTAACCAAGTAAATGAGAGAAATTGAAAAAACGATAAGGTGGGCACTTTATTTTGCCTATCAGTGTACACGCTAAGATCAGTTTATCCAAATTTGGGTGAAGAATACCCATAATCGCGAAAAGTGCATATACCAATTTTTGGGTACGTTACTACCTTCCGTATTTGAGTATTTTTTCCCATACAAATTTACTGAAATATGAATATAGTCAAATTTATCCGTAAATGAGTATGGGCACTTTTTTGCGATTATAGGTAAACTAAGCTTAGCGTGTAGAGTGTTGTACTCAACATATGTTTGGAAGATTTAGAAGTTCTAGTAAAATATTCCTAGAACTCAAAAGTACTCCTCAAGTTCATGAGGAATTATATAATTCAAAAGTATTTCGAGATGATTCAAAACACTCAATAATATTTTAGAAGAATTTGCTATACTCAGACGTATTAAGTGTGTGTTCAAAGTATTCGATATTACTTGAAGATTATTTAAAGTACTTAAAAATACCTTATCGTATTTTGATGGCTATTGAAAGTTGAAATTTACACGATATTGATGTTATTGGATTTGTTGATGAATTTAATGTAGCGTATGTAAAAATGTGGATTTTTAAAAAAAATTTACGCCACAAGTGCAATTTTTTTTTTACTTTTTTTTCAATTCATCTACTAAATGTAAATGTTATTAATGTAATTTGTAAAAAGTTTCGATTGATTTGAGTAAAACTTCCCTTTGAAATTTTTATTCAAAAATGAGTTTTTTCTCGTTCTAACTTTATGTCCGCCTTGAGCATAATAGAAAGCGAACTCTGTATAGAACGATATTGTTAATAACCGCAAATCCTTCTTAGCAATGTCTTCACAGAAGTTGTTGGAGCCTTTTCTAATGCCAGGCTGACTACTGTTGTAATAGATATTTATTTATATATTTTGAGACTTCATTAAGGAGTCCGTCAGTTGAACCGCGTAAAAGTAAAGAGAACAAGTAACTAATAAATTCCACTGAATTACTGTTGAAGATTTTCTCATCCAAATGGTAATTCGACTGTTGTATTTAACGTACTTAAGGTTGAAGGATTCATCATCAATTTTCAGTCATCGTCGAAATTTCGAAAGCAGTTTTTTCTTTCAAAATCAAAACATAGTTCGTGAAAATGTATTCACTGTATTGTGCTCGCCAAGCGGACCACCGGGAATACATTTTAATTTCCAGATTTTCAATATCAAACGAAAAAACTGCTTTAGATTTTTTGATGATTACTGAGGGTTGATGATGAGTCCTTCAACCTTAAGTCGATTCAAAATTAATATGGGATTTTACTAAATACGTAATAAAAAAGCATAAGCTTTTACGCTAAGATAAAATAAGAAATATCATCGAAATGTATCCTACAAAAGCAAAAACTTACTAAATTGCGTTATTCCCTATGATAATGGGACGTATTTATGGGCATTGGTGGTACTTAAACTTGCAGTACATTATTCGTTAATGACTAAATGTTTGTCAGGCGTCTTTCTGCCTTATAATCAATATTTGTTGCTTTTAAAATTATTGTACTACAAGCTGCGGAAATATCACCGATCGAGATTTTTTTCAACCATCCTGTACTCGCGATTTTTGATTTATTACTAGGACAGGGCACACTCTCATTCTGCTGCACTGTGTATCATGATATTATGCATGGGACAGTCCTGTCTCATATTCCTTACATTTCTTCCTTATTCCCCGAACGATGGCCCCAAAATGGTCAAAATATGCTACAGAAATAAGTATAGTAAAATGGATACAAGCGAGCATGTATAGTATATGTATGATACAAAAATACATCCAGTTAGATTTATCAGTTTTGATCATTGTAGAATAGTCATATAATCACATCACAACAACTTTAGGAAATGCTGAAAAACCTCCCTTCTCCTTGACAGGTATTTTATTATTTTGAATTGCTTGCCACACTTTTCATAATCCCATGTTCGCTAAAAACGTAACATAATTGGCTCCAATCCTACAGTAAATTCCAAAATCCCTCTAAAAAAACTAAAATATTTGACCAGAAATTAATCTCAATATGCCGCATCGGTCGTAAATTGTGCCTCGTTCTTTGCTTGCTCCGTTGTGTGCTCCGTTCCTCTCTCAGAAGAACAAAGGCACGGGCGATTCAAAGCTGTGTGTAATCACTGAAGCCGGTGCCCAGCGATCATCATCGATCAGTGTGTACAAGCGACAAGTATGGGTCATCGCTTCGAGTATTCAGACAGTGCAACAGCCACCGAATATTCATATTCGGTTACAGTTACTGAATCTGAACGAATTTGCGATGCTATGTTCACGAACGGGTGGCAGTCTGACACACTATTGTTCAGTAGTATCATGAATGATTTCCAAGCCCT
>JASCZW010014746.1:0-22192 GCA_034211315.2 Aedes japonicus
CAAGCATACAAAGTTACGTATTGTTTCAAATATCAAAATAATCGAGATAGTCACGCAGGAAGATAGGAGTAAGCAAGATAGTAGTACAAGCATATTCAGATACAATACCAAAAGTTATTCAGGGTCAGGTCAACCAACATGATCCTCCTTATATGACACGTAATGAAAGTGAACCTCCGCCAAACATATTATCGTCTGTCACCCTACCGAAAATCAATCGGCATCTCCAATCAAACTCGTCGGTGCTTATGTCGCCGTCGGGGCACTAAGCAGCATGCAAACCGGGAATTCGTCGGTGCTAATCTGCCATCGTCGGGGCACAAACAGATACGCGAACCGAATTCGTCGGAACTTTTACCACCGCCGGACTCTATTCGCTTTTAAAGCGGATGCGTGAAATTCCTTCTCCCAGAGGCGATGATCTTAAAACCCTCATGCAAAATTGGGAATATGCGGAGAAAACCTAGTTGAGCACATGGTTCTGGCGAATCAGCGACAACCCATCAATAACCCAACGCTTTTTGCAGGAGATGGTGATAGGCTTCCACCAAATCTCAAAGCTGCAGTGGGCGTCCTTCAAAACGTAGCTACCAGCCAGTTGACTTAGAGACGTTCAATAACTTTATTGCGGAGCCGGTAAACGATGGCGTTAAAGCGACGCCAGGCACGTAGATCAAGGGCAGCATACTTCCAGCCAGATCGGAAAAAATGCAAAAGAGAAAAACCTGCAAAGGCGATAGTTGTTTGTCTACATCAACAAAATCTGTCAACATCCGAATCGGAAGCGTGCAGGCTCCCAGCATAAAGGGAATCCTTGGCAAAACCGCCAAAACCCCGCTCAAACTGTAACTGGACAGACCGTCATTGCTGTGATCGTCTAGACTTCAAGAAAACTGGAATATAGACGAACGGTGGGAAACAACAAGGCAAAAAGGGTTGCGTCGAATCTCGCCTTATTCCTCATCGATCGTGGCCGTGCCGCTCCAAGCAAGAATGTGGAATTGGGAACTGCCGTATGCGACATCATCCCTTGTTGCACTCAAGAAAAATTGAGACGAGATCATCTTCACCGTCAACGTCTACCAATAATAGTGTCGCGCACCAGCATCATCACTATGACGTCTTCGGCATTACTGGTATCTTCCTGTAACGCTCTGCGGGAACGGGAAATGTATAGAAGTTTACGCTTTCCTGACGATGGAGCTTCAGTGACTATGTTGGAAGCTGAAGTTGCGAGCCTGCTTGGGAGTAGAAGGGATCGCTATGGAGCCATTGTGTTCTGTTGACGGGAGAAGAGGACAAGCGATCTGAAACGAATCACGGCGGATTGATGCCGCGATCGCCGGCAGTTGAGCGGGAAGAAACAGTTCCCATTGAAGGCGCTGGAACGGTGGGACAACTGAAACTGCCTCCAGTCAAACCGTGGACTGTGAGGAACTATTGGAAAATCATCCGTATTTGAAGAAGATACCAATAACCAGTTACGCTCAAGTCACCCTGAGGCTGATCATTGGAGTAGACAACGCTAGACTAATCAGTGCACCCAATAGTCTGAGAAAGCGGTACCGAGAGTTGATTGCAGCTAAAACACGACTCAGTGGTATATATGGACGGTACGAGACTTGCTGTAGATCCGCAGAGTATGCAAACGTTCATGTCGAGCAAAGTAAAACGAAAAGGAGCTTCACTGACCTATTCCGACAGTTTTTATGATCGAAGAGGCGAGCATCAAGTATAGTCTTCAATCGGAGGAACATAAGCGAGCGCTGAGGATCCTTCAGATGATATCACCTAAGAGTAGATGGAAGAATGGAGACTGGGCTGTTGTGGCGATATGATGAGCCCTATCTACCAAACAGTTATCCTATGGCCATTCGCAGAATGGACGCTTTTAGAGCGGAGGTTATCGAAGGATTCTTATCTTGACGAAAAGGTGAGGGAACTGATTGCGGAATATCTCGAGAAAGGGTAATCGCTCACCGAATAACAGCGGAGGAGCTAGAGAATACGAACCTGCCGTGTGGTACCTACCACTCGGGTAGTGAGCAACCCACGAAACCCGGAAAGATCAGGTTGATTTGGATGCAGCCGCTGGAGTCGGCGGCGTATCATTCAACGACATGATGCTGACTGGACCGATATGTTGACTGCATTACCTATCGTATTATTACGATTCCGACAGAAGCGTGTATCTTTCAGCGGAGACATCAGAGAAATGTTTCACCAGTTCCTGATCCGGAAAAGGGACAAACAAGCGCAAAGGTTCGTTTTTAGAGATCGACTGGGACAGCCACCACAAATTTTTGTGATGGATGTACATACGTTCGAGCAGCCTGCTCGCCGTGTATCGCGCAGTTTTTAAAAACAAGAATGCAGAGGAATACGCGGAACAATTTCCTGAGGCTGCAAGAGCTATAATCGATAATCACTACGTGGACGACTACCTCGATAGCGTGGATACAGTGGAAGAAGCAGGAGGCTAATAGAAGACGTTAGATATGTGCACCTTCTGGCTGGCATGGAAATCCGAAACTTCGTGTCGAATTTCACCGAGGTGCTCGACCGCATTGGAGAGAGCAGAAACTCCAGGTAGTCGATGAATTCAGAAGCGAAAATCGAAAGAGTGCTTGGCATGGTGTGGAAACCGTCGGAGGACGTCTTTACTTTCGATAATAGCCTGAAGGAGGAAGTACAACAAATCGTAGAAAACCAGAAACCACCCACCAAACGTCAAGTGCTAAGAACGGTCATGTCATTATTCGATCCTTTAGGGTTTAGTGGCGCACTTCTAGTGCATGGAAAGATAATCATGCAAGCGAATTTGGAAGAACTGGATTGGATTGGGATGATCTAATCAGTTGTGCAATATTGGAAGACTGGCACAAGTGGAGCGACAACTATCAAAAATCAACGAAGTTCGCGTCCCAAGATGCTACTTTTCCTGTATCAGTCACTCTAGAAAGACTCCGCAAATACACGTCTTTGTAGATGCGAGTGAGAACGCGTATGCTTGCGTTGCGTATCTCCGCAGTCATTGCAATGATGTACCTCGGTGTACACTGATAGCAGCAAAAACCAAAGGTAGCGCCGCTAAAGCCTCTTTCAATTCCGCGGCTGGAGTTACAATCGGCCCTGATCGGCTCCAGACTTTTGGACAGTATATGCAAGGCATTGACAATTCCAGTGGCTGTTACGGTATCTCTGGTCCGACTCTTCGACCGTCCTAGCATGGCTGAGATCCGAAACGCGACGATATCATCAGTTCGTGTGGCTTCCGAGTGGGGAGAGATATTGTCGACAACTACCGTGGACGAGTGGCGAAAGGTCCCATCCAAGGTCAATATAGCAGACCGCAACACAAATGGGAGACGGCCCTAGCTTCAATCCCGATGCCTGTTGGTACGCCGGGCCGATGTTTCTTAGCGAATCAGATGAAACCTGGCAGATAGAAACAAGAAAGGTATTCACCACGGAAGAAGATCTCCGCGCAGTTTTTCTTCATCACCGGACCGTACCGCAGCCGGTAATTAACGTGGAAAGCGTTCTCCAGATGGTCGAGGCTTCACCGTGCCGGCAGGATATGTTATCAGAGCAGTTGCAAGATTTCAGGGACATAAGACGAAGGGTCCGTTGACGCAAGAAGAGCTGCAGAAGGCAGAAGCCTTGATTTACGGCAGGCGCAGATGCAGGAGTACGCGGACGAGTATGCAACGCTTGTCTTCAACAAAGAACATCCCGAAGTGGAACCGAAGCAGATCGATAGATCGTGCGCACTATACACGAATGTCCCCAATGCTCGATGATGAAGGTGTCCTTAGGATGAATAGCCGTATAACAGCAGCACCCATGCTGACGATGCGTACGAAGTACCCTACCTTTCTTCCCGGGCGATCATTGGGTAACCGCCGTCGCGCGAAAGTTACCACATACGCTCTGCATGGAAACCACGAAACAGTCGTAAACGAGATCAGACAGCGGTTCTGGATTCCACAACTACGCGTGCGCTGGTCACCGAAAATCTCCAAGCACGCCTGGTCTGTCGAATTAGGGAAAGACAGCACCACAAACCCGATTATGGCACCATTGCCTGAGTTTCGCTGACTGCCCACATACGGCCGTTTGTTTCATTCACACTGAGTAGATTATTTCCGGGCCTATTTTCGTGAAGCAGGGTCGCAGCTCGACAAGCGATGGATCGCACTGTTCACGTCCGTCAGTCCGAGCAGTGCACCTGAAGTCGTCACACAGCCTGTCGACCCAGTCGTGCGTAATGCGCCATAAGAAGGTTCGCTGCGCGCAGAGGCTCACCTGAAACGTTTTGCTTCGACAACGGAAACCAACTTTGTTGGGCAAATAATCCTGCTAAAAGAGCAACCTGAGCAGTCTGATGAACACTGCGCAGTAACTTTACGAATTCGAACACGAGATGGCTGTTTAATCCACCACCGGCGCCCCACATGGGGGATGACATGGCGGCATGGTCAGATCGGTGAAAGCGGCAACGGTAGCGATCGCAGACCACCCACATCATCCTAACGACGAGGTCCTGGAAACCGTACTACCGGAAGCTGAGTCGCAGTAAACTCGAGGCCGCTTACGTACATCCCTTTGAGATCACGCTGAACAAGAGGCACTTACACCAAACCACTTTCTTCTACGGAACGAAAGGCATTAACCAACCTCCTGGGACGGCGGAAAATGCTTAACTCTGAGGGACAGCTGAAATTGGCTCAGCATCTTATCGACACATTTTGGAGTCGCTGGATTCGCGAATACCACTACCAACTCTAACTCGTCGCACAAAATGGTTCAAACCAGTGGAACCATTGAAACCTGGTGACCTGGTGGTGGTGGTCGACGACGGTAAGCGTAACGGATGGCTTCCGAGGACGGATCATCGATGTTGTGAAAGCGAAGGACGGGCAAGTGTCTGGCGGGCCGAGGTGTACACGTCGAGAGGAACAATCAGCAGACCCTCCACCAAGTTGGCACTGCTGGACATCGGTATGCTTGAAGGTCCGAAACGGAAGTTCTGGGTACCGGAACTACACGGGCGAGTGATGCTGGCAAACCCACTGGCAGTTGCTGTCGACTGCCAAGTGAGTCCCGGTGACGCCCTTTAATTCACGGTTGACAGTTCGTAGAGAAACGCTCGTTTGAAAGATCGATAAACGAAAGAAGATTCGATGATAGAACAATAGGCAGTTGAAATGAATGAGAGTTTTTAGAACAACAGAAGAGAAAGTAGTTTATATAGTGCGATTTATAAGTGCGAAAAAGTTACATTTATATTACTGACTGAAGTGAATTAGTTGAGAAATAAAGTAGTAATTTAGCCGAGTAAAACACAATGTGAAATTTATATTTAATATCTTTATTGAACAGAGTTCGCGACCGGGAGAATTCTCGAAGAATTATTATAACGTAAAAAGTTTGCGAAGAATACCAAATGTAAGTCTCATACCTACTTACTTACTCAAAATGAATTTAAAACCAACAATAAATTTCAGCTTAAAGCTGCGTTACAACATTGTACGTTGCTAAAAAGAGGTTTTCCGAACATTGCTATTCGACCGAAATTCGCCCGTCAACAGTCCGTATGATTTGGAATGCTAACGCGGCCAATCTCCCACAACTCTGTTCTTCTAAAGGGACCCGATCAACTGATATCACTTCCAGGTGTCCTGTTACGCTTTCGGTAGTTCAAGGTATGTGTGTTCTTCTGACATAAAGGAAATGTTCTACCAAATTTATATACGCAGAAGATCGTCACTCCCAGCGCTTCATGTGGCCCAACGACCCCACCCTTTCTCCAGTGCTGCATGCGATGGACGTGGCAACATTCAGTGCTACATGCTCCCGGCGTCAGCTCAATACATTAGGAATAAAAACGCAAATGAGTTCAACGAGATGTATCCTCTGAGCTGTTGCAGGTATTGTGGAGAACCCACCGTCGACGACTTAGTTGGAGAGCTACGAATCCGTAGAGGAACAATGAAGATGTCCCAAAAATGCGTTTGATCCACAAACAAGGCGGTTTCGTGTGAGAAAAACTGGAAAAACAGCAGCGACGTCTTGAGAGCATTAGGTGTAACCAAGTTTGGCGAAGATAAGGCATTGGCAGAGAAACAGCACAACTTTAAAAGGGTACTCGGACTTCTGAATTGATCAACAGCGACGAACATCCACGAAAAGGCAAATGCTGAAATGCTTGATGTCACTGTTCGATCCGCTGGGCCTCACTAGCCTGTTCATAGTCCAGAGTAGTAATTTTGGTTTTATAAGGGTTCTGAAGAGCATGAATTGAGACTTCAAAAATGCTATAAAACCATGATAAAACCCGATATGTTCCTTAGGTAGTGCATGGAAAGGTTCTTCTACAAGAAGTATAAAGAGAGGGAATACACTGGGACGAGAAGATAAACGAAGATCTTTATAGAAGGTGGAAAAACTGGAACGGGTTCATTTGAAGATGTTAAAAGCCTCTAAGTTCCACGATGCTATTTGCTCGGTGCTACTCGGAGCGATCTCGTGATCTACAGCTTCACATTTTCGTAGACGCCAGTTAATGGGCGTACTGTGCAGCAGCACATTTTCGGGCTTTGAGCACTGATGGATCCCCAGCGTGTGTTCTTGTTACTGCAAAAACGAAGGTTGGCCCACTGAAGACACAATCGATTCGTCGCTTAGAGTAAATGGCAGCCGTGCTTGGAGCAATCACACACTGCGCATCGCAAGAAAGGTGTTCTCGAGCGATTCAGAATAAGCCAACGAAGAGAATATCTACACCACCCACGGAAGAAGAACTACGTCCTTGCTTTGTGGTGAGGGCGGAAAATTTCTGCGATGCTTTCCGGACGAGATAGTGGTCCTTAAACGGAATAAATTGGCGTCAACGAACGAGCAGATACCTTTGGAGAAAACCAGTGCTCTCTATCAGCTGTGTTTAATCCTGAACGAAGCAGACTTTCTTCGAGTGGATAGCAGAATTGGAGCGGCGCACACTGGGACCAATCTGAAAAAAGACGGTCAAATGTGTTTTTACACTGTTCCTGATATTTTAGCGCTTTGGTGTCTATGAAAAGGTTGCTAGAAATATTGTTTTACATGTTTTGAAATATTTATCAAACAGTCGAACAGACGAACTATACACTTTATGTACCCGATGATACCCGGCGCAGATTTTTTGTACACGTATACTTCATGTGATGATTAACTAAATTGTGCAAAATTTGGTTGCAAAAGTTTGCCGGTGTCTGAGTTATTGTTGTTGAAAAAGCGGATTTTTTTTAACTTAAAACCGCTTTTAAACTCAAATAAATTTAGACATTTGACGTATTCAGCAAAATTGTGCGTTTTAATAATATTGATAACTTTGTTGAACATTTTTAATCGATCTGATAAGGTTTGAGCCACAAAAAAGTAAAAAACAAGTTTTAGGTTAGTCTATATACTAAACCAATTATATATCAGAATGCTTTCGATATAGGTACTTACTATCTTCAGCAAAGTTTCGTTAAATATATAGTGCTAAAGACACTATCCTTCTATCTTGTACCCACACAAAGTTAGTTTTTTAAAGTAAAGTATCACTTAAGTAAAACTTTTGATAAATATTTCAAAACATGTAAAACAATATTTCTAGCAACCTTTTCATAAACACCAAAGCGCTAAAATATCAGGAACAGTGTGAAAACACTTTTGAACGTCTTTTTTCAGATTGGTCCCACTGTGCGGCGCCATGCATCGAGGAGGACATGAAGTTTCCAGTGATACTTCCTAGGAAGGACACGTTCACTGCTCTGCTACTAGACAGCTACCATCGTAACTATCTAAACGGCAACTCGGAAACTATTGTGAACGAGGTTCGCCAACGACACAACATCCCAAGGTTAAGGACAGCGGTAACCAGTGCAGCGAAGGCATGTCAATGGTGCCGGATCTACAAGTGCTTGCTCAAGATTGCCCGCACGGCACCGTTGCCATTAGCAAGGATGGCATCATTTGTACGTCCGTTTACATATACCGGCCTAGATTTCTTTGGGCCCCCTAACCCCTAACAGTGAAAGTTGGTAGAAGCAATGCGAAACGCTGGATCGCCCTGTTTACTTGTTTAACGATAAGGGCGGTGTACGTTGAAGTGGTTCACAACCTATCGACGGTATCCTGCGTGAAGTGCATCCAACGATTTATCTGCCGACAAGGATCACCTGCGGAAATCTATTCCGATAATGGTACCAATTTCCAAGTACAAGCAGACTTTTGAAATAGCAAGTTGAGCAGATGGCCCTTACCTTTACGGGTACGACTACGAAGTGGGTGTTCAACCCTCCCGGAACTCCACGCATGGGTGGAGCTTGGGGAGGATAGTGCGCTCCATCAAAACTGCCGTCGAAACAGCCAACAGCAACAACCGCAAGTTAGACGACCGGAATCTTCAGCCAGAAAATTTATCTCAGCGAGTTCCTACAAAAACGTCTACTGTCTTTCCTGAAGCGACACAATTGTTCCATTCTATTTTGGCCGGGTTTGGCATTTTGCCATTACGGAAAAAAGGCCAAGGAGTGGTATGCTACCAACAACGTTCAAGTGGTGCCCAAGGGCAAGAACCCTTCCAGAGCTTCACCCAATCGAAGAATATTGGGCCATCGTAAAGCGGAACCTTAAGAAGATTCAAAAAGTTGTTGTGAGCGAGAAACAGTTCAAGGCAAATTGGCGTTCTGCGGCGAATAAAGTGTATAAGGAGAGTGCACAAAATCTTATGGCAGATGTTAACGAAAGACACGGCAATTCGCATTTTGTTAAAAAAGGAAGCTTAGCTGAATATTTCTCCTGTATTCTGTATTAACTGAACTTGAAAATGAAAAAGAATGACTTATTAGTAAAACTTTGATTGACTTACACACACTTTTTGGCCAAATTTTGATCGAACACCCTTTATGTCGAGGCAAAACTTGAAGAAATATTTTTATATCATACGAAATAACTCAAACCAATAAAATTTTACGAAAGCACTACTTAACCTAAGTTTTTATAAGCATAAACTTTTTTTTATAATCTGAATGTACTATAGCATAAGGAAATTAAAAAAAAGAAAGAAAAATTATATGTAAATGTTAGTTTGACGAAACAAATCCGCAAAAATTTGCGATTAGGGCGAACATGCAGAGTGTAAACAAAAGGGCAATGATGATTGTAGTATTGCAAGTAGAATTCCAAACAGTAATTTATAAATTAACGAATAAATTCAAATACAATCTAGTATACAGACAGAGAACAAGCTAGCTTCTGTTTCTATATAATACTGATGGAAATTCGTTCGTTAGTTTATTGAAATTTGCACATATGTAATACTCGCCTGTCAATACTAGGATGTTTCATTAAAGCACAACTAGGGCAAAAGGTCAAAACTCGTGGTTTAATTGGAAATTCGAAGAAAAATTAGTGTTCTCCATTTAATTCCAACTACCTTTGCTCATCATGACAGATACGCGTATTTCGTCTACAATATGCAGACTTCTTGTCACGTACTAATAACTCGAAAATACTATTTTTTCTTCTAATTTCTAGTTACAGGTATTCCACTAAACAGCTCAAACCCTCTAGGACTCGTTTAGTTGTAATAATTATGCATTGCATCGCAAAAACATTTTGTTTATATTTTGCATGTACGCCCTAATAACAAATTGCTCCGGAAATAAGTTCCTAAATTTCTAACAAATGTTATGCTGAAATGCTGAAAAACAAATTGAGCCGTTGAAATTCGCCACATTGCGCCAGCTTCTTGAGATAAATAGTTTTGTAATGCAAAGATGATTCCAAAGCATGCTGAAGAGTGAAAGTCGACTAGCCAGAGCTGACGGTCACGATTTTCGTTGCTCCGCTGTGCTGTGAAATTAAAGTCGGAAATTCTCGCCCAAAAGTGCCAATTTTGCAACCAGGTGTATGGAAAAGCTATTCCGAAGTGTACGGTGTTATAATAATTTGGAAAAATGCTTCGGTTCGCGTAGTGACGGAAAATTTACCCAAAAAAGTGTTCCCTTTGTTTGGTCGGTCCCAGTCTCAGACGACGACCATTGAAAACCACAGCCGTTGTTGAGAAGAATAAGCACAGGAAAAGAAGAAGCAGCAAGTCGCTCACCATATCACCTTTTTTTTTCTCTCTCTACCGCCGCTCGTTCGTTTATCGTCGGTCGTCGTTGTGGTGTGTAATGCTTATGCTGTTAGCTTTGGAAGCATCAACATCAACCAGAGGGCCACCGTGTGTATACGTTGGGGATAGCATTCTCGTGAGATCCCGTTTTAAGGCTGTGTTAGTGTGACCAGGTCGGTCGGTCGTTCGTTCGATCGGTCAGTCAATCGGCAAAGTGGTGAGCGCATCGAGCGAATACATCAACAGCATTAGTGTTTAAGTGTTGCGATTGATCGTGGTTGTGTGTGTTGGCAGTAGTTTGCATCGCATAAGCGGCAACAACAAGAACAACGGTATCATCTAGCACGACGTCTGCGGCAGTAGCACCTCATCACGCGTCGCGTTGTTCTGCATCGCGGATTACTAGTGTGCGTGTACAATTCGTTCCGCGAGTCCAAAGTGTCGTTGTCCGATAGTGTGTATTTATTAGCATTCGTGTAAATTTAAAGGTCATAAGCGAGTTTATTTTTCTTTTTCATTCTGTTTCCTGCAACCAAGTGCCAATATCTAGAAATAGATTTTAGTGGAAAAGTTGCAAATTAATCGACGTAAGAAGAGTTTATTAGATACAGATATGTTACTACCGGAAGGTTTCCGACACGTCGGCGACGGCCGGGTTGATGTGGACGAGTGTCAACGGCAGCAGCTGCCACAGGACTTGGCCATCTAGAACATCGAGGAGAGCTGGTTTGCAAAACAACAAATAATTTATTTCTACCATATTTTGAAGACAATATCTCATATTCTATTTTATATTATTTTGTCTATTTGGTTTTGTTTTGTTTTGTTTTTCATTATGCTTGTCTCTTATCAGTCACATTGGAGCGGTCCATTGCTATTGGCGGATACTACATACTCTCAGCGTATCGTTAACCAAAACGAACCCAGCAACTAACCTTTCCCAACTATCCAACATCCCAGTGATTTCTCGTGGAAGTGCAGAGGATTTCTCGGCTTCCTTCAAAGCGAGTATCATGTCAACACGTTCCTTCCCATTCCCTATTTGACCAGCATTCGGACACGGCCGGCGCCGGTATTGCTTTATAATAGGTCACCAGTTTTTACACATTGAAGATGTATGTTAGTCCCAAACATCATCTGTTGGTTCTTTGTGTAAATACAGCTGATCTAGCAATAACGGAATTGCATCCGTGGGCGGTCAATCATGCTCATGCTCATGCAAAGATGATTCCAAAGCATGCTGAAATCATTAATTAAATGGAAAATAAAATGATATGATTAACAGGTCTGGGAATACAAATTGGCTTATTGGTACACGATCTTCAGTTGTACCCCGTCACTTCGCTATTGTCAAAATGACAACATTGCCAGGCTACGCCAACCAGCGTCTCCATGTTTCAGCTGGCAGTGTTTTGTGATCATATTACTCGTGGAGGCGTGAGGTAGGAACTTGTGAGGACCGAATTTGTCAACTCACCATTTGAAGCCCAGAAATATTTCAATATATCTTGGTTCCCCTAACATTCGTTTAATAAAACATGACGTCCGCAATCTAGACTTGGACAGGATAAATAAAATTCAATCAAACCCGTAGAATTTTCGCTTTATCATTTAAGCCATGAAAAATGAATGAGTTGGAAAACCCCGAAAACCAATTAACTTTGGTGCGTGCCAAAATTGAATGGACTTAATAAAAAACAACCACCAGAAAATCACAATGCCTGGGCTCCATCCACCTTCTCCGTCGAGAACAACAAGCCAACCCGAGGACAACGGCCACCGCTCACTAATCCAGTCCCCCAATGTAAGTCTCCGATGATCCGAGGGGCTTTTGTAGCACGCAACTCGCCCGTTGATCCCCGGTAGACGTTTTCCTCAAGTAGGGGATAAGCCGATCGCATGCACACAAGCTGCGGAACTTTCAAGGCACCTTTGTATCCAGGCGGGATTAGACTTGATTCTTACCTTCGCTTCCATGGAAATTGTTTACCGCAGCTGACAGTGCTCCAAGGCAGCTGAGCTGTGGCCGTTTTTTCGTTGTTGTCTCTCTTTTTGGTTATCGATTATTCGGCACAAGATAAGCCATATGGTGCCGTGAAATCGAAACAAATTGCACGTGACGTGACTTCGTGTCGATTTGGCTTCCAGCTCGGGAAGATTCATGCACTGACGAAAGTGCAGCAAGGATTTGTACTTTTTTTTAATCACGCTTTGTCGGTGATTTCTTTTTATTGCATGTGGCTGCATGGAGGGCAACAACAGAACGAAGTCCAACTTGGCACGAACCCTGTCGATGTCGATTCTAGAAAAAGTGATATGTTGAGTGGGATAGGGAAAGAATAAGACGATAGACAGCGACAATGCCAGAACACTAACTAACCTAAAAATAGCGACTTATCGACGTCCCGCCTGCCAATACAGTAGACTATCAATAATTCCGTAAACTGTAAACTCACAGATTAGGTTTTCTTCCTGCACAATGACAGTGATAACTCATTTGCATCAATGTTCGAAGCACGATGACGGATTAAAACGATTTCACTGTAGGAGGGAAGAGTCTTCTGCTCGCATCACCAGACGGAGCTATTTCTGTCAAAACGACACAAAAGCCAACTGACTGCTCCGATCCAATTCGGGGTTAAAATCTAGTTAGCCGCTGGTATTTCCCATCCACACAGCCAAACTACTGCACTGTCAAGGACTGTTTGTTTTTTTCTTTTCTGTCTGCTTTGAATATTGTTACCAATGGAATGTAGCACCATCATATTTATCGGTTACAAACCGAATCATCATGCCAAATGCAGCATCGACGCAAACAACGGAGAGCCATATCGAACACCACCGCATTTCAGCTGCAGTTCGACTCGGGCAGAATCAGTTCTAGGTGGATATCGTAAAATGCTTAGTCAATCCGAAAAATATGGCACTTGCCGAGCATATACAATAAACATAAACCTCTCTATGGCAGTGGCAGTGGAAGTCACCGTCGAAGCAAAAAAAAACAGAAACGATGAATTTGACACAAACACAACTGGCGGAGACCAACTGGAACCAGCCGGTCGGGCGTTGATGTTTTTTTCTTCTTCTTCTTCTGTTGGTTCGGATGAGGAATGGATTTTGAGTAGCATTCGGAAACAAGATTCCCGTGTGGAAAATGATTGAGCTGTTTCGTTGGGGTAAGCTTCCGACACGAACTGTTCAGTTGATGGCGGTAAGCTGCATTCAGTTGAGTGATGGGAATGGACTAGAACATGGTATGGAAATCTTTGACACGGGGTCGACATAACACACACCAGAATGGCGAAAGATCGAATGGATAAAGGTCGAAAAGATGTTCAGGAGAATGGGTCAAACAAATTTAACGATGACAGAAGTATCAAGGAAAAATCTTCATCGAGATCAAGTCGTCTGGGGATCGAAAGTTCAACCTGCTCAGCATGTGACAATTCCGAGGAAAAGTGGAGCGAGAGCCTCTTTAGATTTTTGGCTCCAGATTTTGAAAGAGAACTGGTCGGGATTCTGCCAAATCACACCAAGCGCCTATGGAAAATCATCAGTTTTGCCCGACAAATAGAATTTCAATTGCAAGATTAATCACATAAGTGATTCTGGAAAATCGCAACAAATGACTAATTTGAGTGATCCGTCTCCATAATTCACCAAAAATACATTCCGTGTGGCTTGTATGGGTTCATTTACATAGATTGACACAAAAGCCGTTTGATGCAATCTGGAAGAAGCCCGACCAACTAATATCGTAAAACTGTTATGTTTCATTGAATAGTAGAAATTGGTGAGACCATTCCAAATATGAAAATTATCTATAAATTAGAAGAAAAGTTAGTAATCTCCATTTAATTCCAACTACCTTTGCTTATCTTCGACAGATACGCGTATTTCGTCTACAATGTGCAGACTTCTTCAGTGTCTCGTACTAATAACTCGACTGAAAGAAAACCTTCGCCACCTGCCGTATATATACTGTTTTCTAAATACAAAACGTTAACCTATCATTATGTTGTTTATACCTATCTTATTATTAGTTTGTTTATACCTATCCTGAGTCAAAAAACAAGTGTACTTAATATCTAACTCGCTTCTTTCTCATCTATACCTAACATACTTATTGTGTAGCAGCGGGTGCTCCGCTTCGTCGGGTTTGATGTCGTTTGGGTAGTAAGTTGAAGAGCCATGTGTAACCGTTGCCTTGGTCTTTGTTTAGTAGATTTGTGTTCTGTTGTTTGTTTATTTCTAAGCTTTCTGCGACGTCTAATTTCCAGGGTGTAGATGTAGTCCGTAATATTGTGATGTCATTCGTCGTTATGTCGTGATTTTCCGTGAAGATGTGTTCTGCGACTGTTGATTTGAAGTTATGTGAAATTCCTTTCTCGTTCTGTTTGACAGCCTTTGTTACCTCCGCTAGATGCTTTTTGACTTAATGTTCTCGACTGGCAAATACAAAATGATGCGCATGCGTTGCGTGCATATTGCATCAAGAACTTCGTGATTTCAACGTCGTTGACAGTTCGTAGACAATTCTCTGAGCTACCTCGTCTCAGTTTGGTTTACCTCCAAACACTTTCTATTTGAATCCTAGAGGGTCGGAGCTGTTTAATGGAATGCCTGTAACCAGAAATTCAGAAAAGATTAGTATTCTCCATTTAATTCCAACTTGCTTATCTTCGACAGATACGCGTATTTCGTTCAATGTGCAGACTTGTTCAGTGTCTCGTACTAATAACTCGACTTCGAGTCGTGTTATTAGTACGAGATACTGAAGAAGTCTGCACATTGTAGGCGAAATACGCGTATCTGTCGAAGATAAGCAAAGGTAGTTAAAATTAAATGGAGAATACTAATTTTTCTTCTAATTTCTAGTTACTTTCTATTTATTGAAAATCTTCACTTCGTCACATTTGCGACAGGATGAGCACTTTTATAACATATGTTGTCAAATTTGGCACATTCTTCTTGGATTGACCAATCAGTTCTTATCTCTGAATTCCGGCAAGCAACGTCTTTGGTATTGAGCACAGCTGCCCAAATTCTTCTTTCATTTTGTGAGCAACTGCAGCGCTCAGATAATATTTATCTACGAACGTTTCCAGGCACAGCTCCAGACGCAAGCTATATCCGTGAAGTGAGTTATAACATCAGAGTTAATGCAGGTGACGTAACGCGTTAGAGGGTATGTCAAAGAGATTTGTTGAGTAGCTTCTTCTGAGTAGGAAAGCGGAACCCATGCTCTCCATAGTACATACATTCATCACATTCTGCAGTCATCCAATTTCAAACGTAAAAAGATGTTTAATTTCTCCAATAAATGGACGCAGTAACCAAGAAAAAGCTACATTTCGGAGACTTAAATTTCGTAAAAATAATGAGCAGTCAGATTTTCAACACAATTTCTTACTTTTGCACTACAAATTCGTCGTATTGATCTAACCGTACTAGGGAAGATACTCGAGCCAGACTCCAAGTTTTCTCTTTAATTGCACCTTTTCCTCACACATTTGTGTTGCGTCATGCACAGACCATAAAAATCACACTTCACTTATTACACTAGCCACACGAGAATCTACGAATACGTGATAAAATACTAGAAAACTATGGGATTAATTTTCACAATAATTTAAATACGCTTGCACCTATTCTGAACTGTGTTTACAATCGACGTAATCGCTTGATGTTGCCAAACTATTTTATTATGACTCCTATTCGAATGAAATAGGTTTGGCAGTACTTCAACATCACCTTTTTCGCCCAAAGTTGAACTATTTTATTTTTTGATAGATTTTATTTTTGATAGATAGAATAAATAAATAATAAAATACTTCTAATTGAAAATTATTTAAATGTTTTTCCATCTTTGTTGAATTTGGCGGCACTGCTCACATACTGTATAGCATACACATCAAGGCTAGTGTGCGTGTTCAAAAGAGCATTTTATGCCCAACGTATGGTGAGTCTTGTTGTTAATATTCTCATGGAAGAATAACAAACAAACCCTTTCATTTTGTCTTAATGCTGTCAAATGATCTACTTCATTTTTGAGTGTAGTAGTGGAGAACGTTACCTTGTTTGTATTTTTTCTCGATTAAAATCAGTATGGTTAACATATGTGCACAGATGGGATTAATGTTTTTCGTGATATTATTAAAATAAATACATAGCAGTGGCAACTTTTCCGTATTAAATTGGAAGAAAATTATCAGAATCGAATGTTTTGTGTGTTGCTAAACGATTAACGGTAAGTGAACGAATAAATTGTGAATAACTTTTGACTCAGTGTTCGGTATTCAGTGCATATTCACCGATTTCCACTGGAGGTCTGCTTATTGAGCTCAAGATAGGTTCCGCTTCCCTACTACAGTAAAAAGATCTTTGTCGGAAATTTCTGCAAATTGTATCGCTGTTTTTGATTGCCTGCTGGCAAAGACTGGCAGAAGATTGCTCTCCGTCAATTCTGTTTCAATGACCGACTTTGCTTTGACTGTCAGACGTTCGGTATTAACAATTTTCTTCATAGCGACTCGAAAAAGTCCCGTCAAATCGTGGAAAAGAAACGGAGCTGTAAGATATTAGGTCCGATATTCCCTGAAAAACGACTCGACCATTGCTGCTGCATTGACCTAATGACTGCAGCAGACTTGATGACAAAAATCAGCTTTGGTACCAGCATCCTATCGTCTAATGCAAGTCCAGACAAGTAAAATAAAACCAAAAGTGCGTAAACTCCCCAAGCGATCAAAAATTCTGATAAAAGGATGTTTTTTTTTTGTTTAACCAGCAAATCGAAGGATTGTGATGAGAATTCTATTCAGCTTACTTTTTAAGTAATTAACCGAACTCTCTTGTTCGCATTCAATGTTTAAGCTTCTAGCAGCATTCTTATCAATTTCAAATTAAAACTTTGAATGCTAATCGGCTCAAAAAGTACCTAAAAGAAACTCAACAAAACCAAAAAAAAAACCATTAATGTTCTTCGACATTTTTGTTGTTCTCTAATTTTGCCGCAAATTTATTTTTAGACTGCTGTGAAATGATGATTGAGTTTTTTGATGATTTTTTCTAAAGTTAATTAAATTTTTCATAAATTCTTACTACCTAGTATTCAACTTGAGTCCTCTTCTTTAAAACAGGAATACTTACCACTGTGTGCTACAGGTGGGATACGCTATGATTTTTCTCAAAGAGTTGATTACATGCATTAGTAATTTTTTGTTCCTATAATCTTATCTGATCAGTTCTAGGTGAACTACATCTAAACTACAAATTAATTAAGTTTACCTTGTTGAGTGACAACTTCATTTTCCGCATCCCATTAGCTAATAATTTTTTATGGTAATAAAATAAGCCATTTTTTGTAATAGTTTTTGAAAAAAAAATCTTTTTGCTCTTGTATTCCGTTAAACTTGGAGCACAACACCAGATCACTCTTCAAATACAAACAATATTTTAGACACGTTTTAAAGTGTTACTCAGAACTTTACGTGTACTTCAAAAAGTAGGAAGATAGTACAAAATAGATGTATTATGAACTTTTGCGCTGATTGAAAGTACGGTTAGTACTTTGATTGAACTTTGTGTTGAAGATTTTTTGAAGTTCAACGCAAGTTCTCAACTAACAATATATGAACTTGATGGTTGAGTTGAATAGCAACATTGAAATTTTCTTGAACTTTCAAGTCGCTTTCACTGTTAATGACTCATTAAAGAAAATTAGGTTCGGTCTGTATGTGAATTGTCTTGTTATTCAGCAAAAAAGTGCCATGGAACTAAATTTCAACTAAATGTGAACTTCAGAGTTCTCATCTCAAAGAAAATTCGAACTTTTGGTTGCTTGAGTCACCTGTCTCAGCCGTTGAGTCAGATCGAAGCGGTGCGCCGCAGATAACGATGTTGAGGACTTCAAAGTCAGGGCTGGCTCGCAGATCCCTGATTTTTCCCTCAATTCTTTGAACGCCTTCCTGTTGATAATCAAATCAAGCCATCCATAGAGCTCTGAGCTATCTTCTTCAGCAATGCTGAATTTGCAGAAAAACACACAATACATGATGTAGAAGGAGATGTTCGCTCATCACCATGAGGCACCAAGAGTGAACAACAATGTTTTTGGCTACTGCGGGGTAGGTTGTAGCGACGGAACAAGTCCGCCACTTCAACAGGCAAAAATTGACGCATGGAAAGACGCTCATGTACCACTGTGGCTTGTATAGTTTATTCTTAGCGATCTATTGTGTGCACTCTGTTCCGTCGCTACAACCTACCCCGCAGTGGGATGTTAGGCAAAGATTGACGTCCATGGTTCGAGTACCATTGGATACATGCCCTTTCGCTCAATTTTCAAAAACATCTGTTAATTTTCCTACCTGCCGCACTATGACGGAACTTTCAACACTTTCTCTTCACATCTTTCATTCTAGCCATAAACATTGTTGTTCACTCTTGGTGCCTTATGGTGATGAGCGAACATCTCCTTCTACATCATAATCGTTACTCCTCGCACGGAGAATACATAACATAACAATTAATGTATACACAATACATGTTATGTCTGTATTCTCCGTACGTGGAGTAACGATTATGATGTAGAAAAAGATGCTCGCTCATCACCATTGCCTGTTGAGCTGGCGGATTCGTCCGTGCCTCGACCTACCCCGCAGTGGGATGTTAGGCAAAAGTATCGTCCTTTGTTTGAGTACCACTATATCCATGCCCTTCGCTCAAACTTTCATTCTAGCAAACATTACTGTTCACTCTTAGTGCCTTATGATGATGAGTGAACATCTTCTTCTACATCAGAAAAACACAGTTGTGTTCCTTTAATTAGATCGTAGGACCAAATAGATGACAAAAACGCCTCTCAAATTATTAAGTTTTTATTAAGGAGACGGTGTACTATTACATCAACAAGGGCCTACGAAGCACAATCCAACTCTGCTCGCAGGGTTACAAGCTGATGGTCTCTGGCGCTATCCCAATACAACGCGGTCAGGCGAGATCCTTAGCAAATGCAAGTGCAATATTTCACGCACGACATCAAAGCCAACAAACCATCCCAAAGCGATCTTCCAGGACCGTTGTTGCAATTCTGACTCAGGCCACCATCATCAAGCGATCCTGCAGAACCCGTTCGAAACAAATTCAAGCCATGATTGCGTTCTTCAATGAACCGTGAAAACATCAGAATAGCGAACTGGACTGCTTGCTCCCTGAATTGTAAAAATGTCGAATTCTTCGACATTCTTAACGAACGAGCCATTGACATCGCAATTATCACCGAGACGCTTCTCAAGCCTGAAATCAATGCGAGCTTGCAGCTTCAATTCATCGAATCCGTCGGAGTCAAGGTCGAATCCACCGTCAGCCACTATCAGAATTTCACAATCATTCCGGCTATTGTCCTAAACAAGCAACCGTGAACAACGGACAGATACGACTCTATAAAAACGACATCATCAAGCCCACTCGGAGGCATGGCAGTTCATTATCCCCGGTGACCAAATGCAATACAGGGAAACCTGGGGAAACGCACGACGAAACAAAAATGGTTTCATTCTACAGGAGGACCTGGAAGAGGGCCATTACACTATTCTGGGCCCGGATAGTCCCACCCGGTTGAGCAGAACAATCGACATATCCCTCACCAACATGGGGAACAACTTCACTCAGCCGGTCGTGTACCAAGAACTCAGCTCAGACCACTATCCAGGGGTGGAAGCGTAGTTCTGCCCCTCGCGGTGCACCCTGGAAACGTTAAGCTCCCCTTAACGGCTAAACGAACGGCGAACGAGGGCGCGCCACGGCGCAGGAGCCGGCAGGAGGTCGTAAGCGGTCGTGACATGGCCCCTGACTTTCTCGATCGGAGGAGGGACCACACGACGCGAGGTTCGGCAGGTACCGTAAGCGGTCGGGTAGGGAGATCGCGGACGATCTGGAATGCCACAGACGTCCCGAACCCTGCTTGATCCAGGAGCAGGTCGGCGAAGCGACCACCAAAGACCTATGTAGGTTAGACATAGCGGGTGCGTAGCAGCGCCACTAGCCCCCTCCCTGAAGTAATACCGAAAGGTGGTTCCGGGAGGGCCAGCTCGAGGCA
The DNA here is from genome assembly GCA_034211315.2 of Aedes japonicus. Taxonomy (NCBI): domain Eukaryota; kingdom Metazoa; phylum Arthropoda; class Insecta; order Diptera; family Culicidae; genus Aedes; species Aedes japonicus. The sequence continues at coordinate 20,256 of JASCZW010014746.1, forward strand.
CGGGGTTTTTAGTGGGTCGAGGAGTTGGCACCCTCATCCCCACACCCTGAGTTCTTCAGGAGTCTGTTTGCAGATTTTCCATCCCGCCAAAAAAAAAAAAAAAAAGACCACTATCCAGTGGTGGCTGAAGTTGGGTCTTGCGCCAACCGATATTCGGTAACCAGGCGCAACTACCATCGCGCCAACTGGGTCCAGGTCCGTCATCCGGTTGACAACACCGTCGATTACGATAGACCCCGAATCAACCGACGACATCGATCGGCAACTACAGTCGATCGAGCAGGCGATCTCACAGGCCCGGGAGCACCACATTCCAGAAACAACACAGGTGAGCAACTCCTTAACTATTGATAGTCTCACTCAAAATTTGATCTGTCTACGAAACACCACTCGCAGACAGTATCATCGTACTGGTCTGTCTGTTTCAAAAGCAGACTGCAATCGCTTGAACAACATGCTTAAGGCCAGAATGGTGGATCTCAGAAACAATGTTTTTGTCAACAAAATCCGCGCCCTCCCAGATTGCTCAAAACCGTTCTGGAAAATAACAAAAATTTTGAAAAGCACATTCCACCGTTGATGCCACTAGACAACAATTACTCTAAGGATCATCTGATTTCACCCGCTGAGAAGGCTGCTGAGATAGGTCGACAGTTTGTCAGCTCACACAATCTTGGTCAGAACATCACCAATCCTCATGAAGCTGCTGTTAACGAGCATGCAAATAAAATCCATCTATATCCTAATAACTTTTCGGAGGAATTAGAAATCACGGCAGGCGAAATGTCGCCCTATATCAACATCGAAAAACACGAAGGCCCCAGGTTTCGATAAAATTCTGAATTTAAAACTCAAGCACTTGAGTTTCCAATTCTACGAATACCTAGCATTGATTTTTAATTAATGCCTTTGACTTCTTCTAGTGCTGGAAGTCAGCTAAAGTCATACCCATCCGGAAACCTGGGAAAGATCCTTCCACTCCCAAGAGCTACCGACCCGTCCGTCTTCTCTCGGGATTATCTTATTTTTTGAGAAATCAATCCACTGTCGGCTCCTTGCCTCTGCCGACGACCTCAACATCTTGCTTGATGTACAATTTAATTTTCGAAGCGGTCGGTCAACGTTACATCAACTGAACCGAGTCACTACCATCCTCAGGCGAAACAAGTCTGTTTCGAAGACATCTGCCATGGCCCTTCTTGACGTTAGGAAAAGGCGTCTGACAACGCACTGCGCATGGTGCGCTGGAAGACCAGGATGGTATGAACTACCTTTCAAACAGAACACATTCCCGTGTCTCGCTGCATGGTACAGTGTCCGAGGCGCAGGAGGTTTCTGCCGGTGTTCCACAGGGAAGCATATAAGGTCCACTTCTGTTCACCCTGTTCACATCGGACGTAACCCCACTCCCTGAAAACGGATCTCTGTCGCTGTTCGCCGATGATACCACACAGTGGTCCACAATGGTAGTGGTAAGAGCGATCGCATCGGAACTACAGCGAAGGTAGCTCTGAATGTTCTGTCGAAATATCTCACAGATTGGAAGATCTGCATAAATGCAGCGAAGACCCAGGTCCTTTCCCACTGAATTTCAACTAAGGATGTTAAATTTTGTCTAAACGATACAACGGCGGAGGGGACCAATTCAGCCATCTATCTTGGCGTAATACTAGATAGCGAGCTGAACGTCAGGGAACAGGTTGATAATACTGTCACAAAATGTAACGTTCTGTTGATGCTAATGTACCCCTTGTTAAACTACATTGTTTCTGGAGAACAAGTTTGCTATCTACAAACATATCATACTACCGGTTATTGAACACGGCATGCCGATCTGGAAGAGTTGCGCAAAAAATACACCCCTGAAGCTACAGCGGGTTCAAAACAAGTTTTCAGGATAATCCTGAACACACATCCGCGGACGAGAACTACTGAGA
>JASCZW010014747.1:0-22200 GCA_034211315.2 Aedes japonicus
ACGATTTGTAACTAACGTAATTACGTGAAATGTAATTAACAGGGGAGATATTCAACGCGATGGATTTAACCAGGGGGGGGCTTAGGTACTTAAAGAAGATGGAGACTTATCCTAGGGTGGGAGGTTGGATGAACTGGGTGTTCTAACGGTGTTATGCTAATGATGATAACAGTAGAGGAGGTATTACTTACTGGGAGAGATGGCATATCAACTTTGTTTGTAATTCCATGCCATTTCAACAGAGAGACAACCGAAAGATTTTTCTTACTTTTTTCGAAGTTCCTTCTCACGGCAGCCATGATTTCGCACCTTTACAATTGAAGAAGTGATCAATCGAACATTGAAAGCATTCTATAACAAACGAATTCACGGCCAATTTTCGAATGAAAATCCATAAGAATAGAACTAATGCACATAATTTACCAACGTGATTCTAACATTATGTAGAATTCAGTAATGAAACATGAAAAAACAAGCCCAAAAACATATCAAAAGATCCATAAAAAGTTCATTAGCGTTGCTTTAACAAATTTGATCTATGTTATGCCACCTTTGTGCATTGAAACGTATGCTTTGCAACGTTGTATTTTTTTTTCTTTGTCCTTCCATAATTCATGATTTTAAGGAATTATCTTCTAAAATTTTCAGACTTTTAAAAATGCTGCCTTATAAAACCTTAAATCAACATGAGCATGTTTGACTGCCCGAAAATGCCTATCCGTTATTGTTAGTTCTCACAGAGAACCAACAGAAGATAGCTGGGACTAACATGCATCCTCAATGCGTTAAACTGTATTGAAGAGATTCATACTTTATTGGAAACCGAAACAACCCCTGCACTTCACAAAAAATATCTGGGATGTTGGAAAGAGGATTCTTATGTGATCACTCACAAAATTTGATGGTATTTTTTGTGGTTGTTGAAAATATAAGACAATTTTTTACAATAGTTTAAAGGCGCTTTGAGAAGACTTAAACCAATAGAAAGTATACTGCTGATCTGGATCATGAGTATGAAAAAACCGTGTCAACTAATTGACGGTTATTCCATTATCGATCGAAGTCAGCTAGAGATACACATAGAATTAACAGAATATCACTTGAGAGTAGCCAATCTTTCTGTTCATTTATCTTGCTGCAGCTCAATAAGGGAAGGGAAGGAATTTTAGTTAGTGAATGGTTTTTATACCTAGATATCATCTTGATATATGAAACAATAACAAACTGTTTGGCAGTTCTTTAATATTATTTAACATTTATAAGACTTACTAGCTGAACTCGGTGCGAGCCTTGCTACGTTTGAAACTAAATGAATAAAGTTTTTAAAGAACTGTCACGTCTAAGGTTTTCTTTTTCGGAATGAGTTTTGTTCAAATATTTAACCCTCGGATCTTAAGTTTCCACCTTATCCTTATCCTTAAAATTCCACCGGTTTTTCTGTGTAAAAGCATTTCATAGACGAAACATGTATCCTCAAAAGATGCCGTACCCTGTCAGTTTGAACGTTATTTTCTTTTGCAGAACCTTTGATTAATTTTTTGTGCATAATTTAGCACTAAGGGAGAGTCAAACATCGCTCATTCTTGACTAAGAAACGGTTTAAACTTCTATTAGAACATGTTGCTTATCCAAGAAATACACATTTGGGGTTTAAGTTGCCTGTATAATTCTCATATTTTGTTGAAATTTGTGTTTAATTTGTTTGAAAGCCCCTCCCCCCTCTAGAGAGAGGAGGGTTCTTGAACCACACTATAAAAAAATTGACCTCCAAAAACATGGAAAAAATGGCATGTGGGGCCAAATTTGGTTCCATTTGCTTGATTAGTTCTTGAGTTACGCAGAAAAATCTGTTTTATTTGTATAAGAGCCCCCCTTCCAGAAAGGGAAGGAGTTTTGAACCATTATAAGAACCTTCTCCGGCCCCAAAAACCCCTGCATACATATGTTCATGACAATAGGGATAATTCTCATGCTTGATTGAAATGTAAAAATATAAAAAGAAGAGGGGTCTCAAACCACCGTTTAAACATTTACTGCCTTCAATAGCCTCCACATATCAAATTTGGTTGCATTTGTTCGATTAGTTCTTGAGTTATGCAGAAATTTCTGTTTTAATTTTATGAAAGCCATCCCGTCCAGATGAGGGAGGAATCTCAAACTACCATAAAAAAATCTTACCTCCAAAACCCCCCACATGTTTGGTTCCATTTGGTTGATTAGTTCTCGAGTTATGCAGAAATGTATGTTTCATTTGTATGGGACCCCTTCCCCCTTTCCAGGCAGAGAAGGACTCTCGAACCACCATAAGGACCTCACCAGCACCAAGCACCCCTGGAAATTTTCATAAATATAAGAATAATTCTCCTGTTTGGTTTAAATTTGTGTTTCATTTCTATGGAAAACCTCCACATGCCACATTAGTTTTCGAGTTATGCCGAAAAATTTTCTTTCATTTGTTTGAGAGCCATCCCTACCTGATAGGAGAGGGGTCTCAAACCATAGAAACATTTCTGGCCACCAAAAACCCCCACATGCCATATCTCGTTCCATTTGCTTGATTATTTCTCGAGCTATGCAGGAGTTGGTGTTCCATTTGTTTGCAAGCCCCCGCCCTTTTTTGAGGGGGGGGGATCTTGAACTATCATCACATCTTTTTCCGGCACCAAAAACCCCTGCATATTAATTTTCATAGCAGTTGGAATAGTTCTCTTGTTTGGTTGAAATTTGTGTTTTTATTTGTATGGAAGCCACCACACCCCACCCCTCAGGAATATGAGGGGTCTCAAACCCCCATTTAAACAATTTGTGCCTTCAAAACTTCGCCCATGCCAAATTTGGTTTCAGTAGCTGGATTAGTTCTCGAGTTTTGCAGAAATTGTGTTTCATGTGTATGGGAGCCCCCCTCCCCCGCCTCTGCAAGACAATCATAAGAACCTTCAAACCATCATAAGAACCTTCTCGGGCCCCAAAAACCCCTGCATACAAATTTTCACGCTGATCGGTTCAGCAGTGTCCGAGTCTATTAGGGTCAGACAGACTGACTGTCAGAAAGATGGGTGCTTAACAAGCACAAAAACCCCCTCCCCGAAGTAATACCGAAAGGTGGTTCCGGGGAGGTCCCGGGATAAAGGCACGGGTAGGCTTTTAGTGGGTTGAGGAGTTGGCACTCTCATCCCCACACCCTTAAAAAAGACAGACAGACAGAAATTAATTTTTATGTTTATAGCTATATTTAGAAGATACATTGATAGGTTCAGGAGGAGGAGGGGTATTGATCGGTGTGAGAAATGAGCTGCAAAGTACGACCGCCAATATTGTTGAATGTGAAAGACTAGAGCAGATCATCGTTCGGATTGTGTTGCCGAACTTAGAGCTCTATGTTTGTTGCAATTTATCTCCCACCAAACAGTGAAACGTTTCTGTACGAACAACATTCTGCTTGTGTTCAAAAATTGCTTGATCTTGCGGGCGGTCGCAGTCGTGTACTGGTGGTTGGAGATTACAATCTTCCCCACTTATGTTGGATACACGACGATGAAATTAACTCTTGTTTGCCCGTTAATGCTTCATCTGAGCAAGAGTTATCACTGGTAGAGTCTGTTGTAGGATGCGGTCTTCACCAAATTAACAGTTTGACGAACGTGAATGGGCGACTTCTAGATTTGGCATTCGTGAATGAGGATAAATGGGTTGAGTTACTTCAGCCGCCGATGCCGTTGTTGAAAATCGATCAGCACCATAATCCCTTCGTCCTGAAATTTGAAATTGCTGATATGTGCAATGCTTCGAGTGCTTTGGATCCTTTTAACTTCGATTTCAATCAATGTGACTTCGCATCGCTTAATGCATTAATTTCTGTTGTTGACTGGGAAGAGTGCCTAAATGGATGTGACATGGATGAGGCAGTTTCCAACTTTTATCAACGTGTGTTTTCTATTGTTCGAGATGTTGTCCCGGTTAAGCAACTACACCGTTCTGGTGGAAGAAGGCAGCCATGGTGGAACAACGAGCTACGGTATTTGCGAAATCGTTTACGGAAGGCTAGGAGACGTTATTTTCGGTCGAAGGATGAACAGGACAAAGTTGTGCTGCGTGCCTTAGAAAGCAGTTACAATTCGTTAAATGCACGTTGTTTCAGCTGTTACATTCACCGTACGGAGGATAACATCAAGCAAGATCCGAAATCGTTTTGGTCATTCGTGAGAAGTCGTAAGCAGACTAATGGAATTCCTCATCATGTTTTTTACAACGATACTACAGCCGATACTCCGCTCGAATCAGCAAACTTGTTCTCGTCATTCTTTCGAAGTGTGCTAAGTAATAACCGATCACCTTCGTCTGAAGCGTACTTGGACAGTTTGCCTCGGTATAATCTGAATATGGCGTTACTCAATTTCTCTTCGGGGATGTGCTCAGCAAGCTACAAGGGATAGATGCTTCCAAAGGAGCTGGTCAGATCATCTCTCTCCGCTTCTTATAAAAAACTGTGCTCACTCGCTCACTGTACCTGCAACAATACTGTTTAATCGTTCCTTGGTGGAAGGTATTTTCCCTAGTGCTTGGAAAATAGCAGCGATTTCTCCCATACATAAAACGGGCAGCATACACAACATAGAGAATTACCGTGGCATCTCTATTTTGAGTTGCTTGCCGAAAGTATTGAAAGCCTTATCCACGATTCACTTTATCCACATGTTCATCACATTATTTCGGAATTCCAGCATGGATTTGTGAAAAAGCGCTCGACTACAAGCAATCTTATGACATATGTTTCTTCGCTGATAAACGCACTTGAAAAACGACAACAAATTGATGCCATATATATCGACTTCACCAAAGCGTTCGATAGAGTCCCGCATTTTCTGGTGGTTGATAAATTGAATAAAATGGGCCTGCCCACCTGGTTGACTCGCTGGATACTTTCCTACCTAACCGAGCGAAGAGCCTACGTACGCATTGCTGGAACAAATTCGGCATCATTTGATATTACTTCAGGTGTTCCTCAAGGCAGTCATTTGGGCCCACTTCTCTTTGTGCTGTTTGTAAACGATCTTTGTGGATCGATTAAATCCCCGAAGGTTATGTTCGCTGATGACCTGAAGTTTTACCGTGTTATTTCTTCGCCAGTTGACTGCTGCGCCATCCAAGCTGACATCGATACGTTGCTGAACTGGTGCTTGCTTAACGGAATGGAAGTAAACGTTCGAAAGTGTAATGTCATCACTTTCCATCGGACAAGGAATGCTACTATTTTCAACTATACTATGACATCGACCAGCATCTCCAGAGTCAGTACCGTGAAAGACCTTGGCGTGCTACTGGACAGTAAGTTAAATTTTCTCAACATATCAGCAGCAACGACGGCCAAGGCTTTCGCCATGCTTGGATTTATCAAACGTAACACACAGCAGTTCGAAGATGTATATTGTTTGAAGACACTCTATTGCGCGCTGGTACGCAGTGTTCTGGAATATGGTGTGCTTATATGGGCACCATTCCATGCCACTCAAATAAATCGAATTGAGCGAATTCAACGCAACTTCCTTCGATTCGTGCTTCGTCGGCTGCCGTGGAATGACCCTATTCGGCTGCCACCCTACGAGCATCGCTGTAATTTGATAGACCTGCCGACTCTGTCTAGTAGGAAGTACTTTTGCAACGCCTGTTTATATTTGACATCATTAATAACAACGTAGACTGACCGGCACTGTTGAGTAACATTAACATCAACGTCCCAGCTAGAAGAACTCGACGCGCTGATTTTCTTCGTATTCCTGTTCACCGTACTCACTTTGGACAAAACAATCCGCTTGATGTCTGTTGCCGTCTTTTTAACGAAGTTTTTGACCAATTTAATTTTAATACGTCTAAGTCAATATTTAGGAGTAGAATTAGTTATTAGCATCTGTCTGTACGATATCTTCGAAGACTAGTAAATAAATAAATAAAAATAACTAAACTTGTACATTGAAAAAGAGAACTTCTCCCGCCCTTGCGGTTCTCTGTTCAATAGCATTAGTTCTTTTTCTTTTTTTTCTTCTATATTTTAATAAATTGGAAGGATCTCACCAAGTTCTACTATTCGATTTGCTTCAACTATTCGAAGAATTGTGTTCACCACGGATACGTTTTTAAACAGCGACTTAGTCTACGGATTGCTGGATTAAGACTAAAATTTATTTCGGAAATAAATCCTAAGTTAAACTCCATAACAACAGACACGTAGCACGTTCCGCTGACTCCTTGTTCCCGTATTCTTTAGTATCGATGTGCCCTGTCAATCAGTGGATTTTGTTCTTAATAAAAATGCTGATGTTCAGAATGTGAATGGTTCGCGATGGTTTGATAGCCTGGATATGCTCGGTTCACGCAGAGTGCTGATGAAGCGATTTGCGTGCTGAGGGTTCGATCGATTGGATTTTGGACTCGGTCGATTCTGAAGTAGAAAAATAAACTGTAACCGTTATTTGGTGGCTAAGTGGGGTTTCTTTTCTTATACATGTCTTGAGGTGCATTTGATAACTCCTATACAAATATTCGACTTTAAAGTTACTGAAATTGTAAAGACTGTTTATACAAAAGGTCCGCTTTAAGTTGACAAAGTATTAAATATTCTACTCAAATAACAAACCATGTGAGGCCCGGCTGAAAAGCACGAATTCGTGGACTGTTTTGGCTTTTGTCCTACAATTTAAGAATAAAATATTTACTGAGTTGTTATTTTTTTGAAGATTGAATTCGTTGAGCAGCTTATGACGAGCTTCAGACTTCAAATAGTTGAATATCATGAAAACCTCAGTACCTGGTGCTCGAATTGATCGGTTGAAAAAATGTTCAGTTAAAAAATTAATATTAGTTTAACTCTTAAATGCGCACGATACTAAGGGATATCATAAAAAAATCCTTTTAAAACATGTTCACTGCTGTTAAACTAACAAAATGCTTTGATACAGTGCTCCCAGTTCACACGGCTGCTTCATCGAAGTCTATATAACAATTTCGCTGGATTATTTCCTCAAATGGAATAGAATTAATCTATTTTTAAGCGTTTTCCGGTATGTCCGGTATTGCGCATTTAGGGGTAAATAAGTGTATTTAGTATTGACTAAAATCAATTAATTTATAGATTATAAAGATTTTGTCTGTCTGTATTTCAAGTAAAGCCTGTCCACGTTAAATTTCGGACACGTTTCTTGCAATGTTGATTTTAAATTGTTTCACGGATTGCTAAAACGTTTCACTTATGTGACACCCGGCCCTTTAACTAGTCATGAAAGTTATTAACTTGTATGTCGAAGTTCTGCCAAGCTGGATGCAAGCTATTGCACAGTATATGGAGTTTTTAGAAATTAATAAAATATTTCCGCTACAAATAAACTAACGATCCTGAAACTAGTCCTTCAAGGTTCCAAAAATTACGAAGCTGGTCTAGTTTTTAATTTTTCAGGGTGACAACTGTTCGCTAATCGGTACAAACAGGATGTCAAGTCTATCATTAATCAAACTTAATGACTACATAATCTTCAGAGACAAAAGTTTTTATGAGAACTGACATATACAATTTCCAGGTACACGATCCGCCGTTACACCCCTCACCTAGAAACTGTCATACTGGCAACCTTTCCCGTGCTACGCCAACCAGCGTCTCCATGGTTCTGCCGGCAATCACCTGTGATCACATGACTCGTAAAGGCGTGAGACCGAAACTTGTGAGGACTGAAAGTCGCACCCTCCTTCCAGCCGGATGTCCGGAACTCTGTCTGGACCGCACGAAACTTTTTGGCAACCGAAACATCATCAAAATAAAAAGTTTAACACTTCACTAGTAAGTGCTCATATATTACAAATAAAACGGGGCAAAATGACAGAGCAAAACATTTCACGTCTTACTTCGAGCACCACATTCTACGATTTTCACTAAGCAATGTCCCAATTCGCGAATCAATTTTAATTTTCACTTAAGTTTGATACATGGAAAATAATCAATTAAGTCTGCTCCTCTAGCTTACTAATTTTTGACGACGGGAATACAATTTCGACAGACATCTTATAGAATGTTTATTGATCAATCACGAAGGGATTTTAATCAATTAACCGATTATGTTCCATTTGTCAAGTTAAAGTCAATTTAATATAAATTCGTGAATTGGTAAACAGCGTTAGGCATGTAGAGAATAGAAATTAATATTTCTAGAGATTTTTTCAAAGGCTCATCTGCATCTATCGATTCTCTTGATTGACTTTCTCTTTAATAAATATCTCAGTTTCAAATCCATTGATTGGATTGTACAATATTTTAACGGCTTCTGTTATCATATTGTGTGGTTGGTTTGAACCAAAATGTGTTGAACTTTTGAACAGCCATCCCGAGCAAAGCTTTATACCAAATTGATAACAAGTTCTAATATCATATTATCAGTGTTTGATTACTATACATGTAATCATTTAGGCTGAACAAACAGCCAAAATAACAAAAGTGATAACCAATTAATATTCGTTGAATATCTCAATATTAACTCGTTTTCGAGTTCATTTTGATAACACATTTTGGGATATCAACAAATTTCTTGCGATAATTTCAAATTATGTTATCAACATGATATCAAATTCATACACTAAGAACTGAAGTAGTACTTCTGATAAAAAGCTCAATTTCATATCCATCACATGCTGGTAATATTCAGCATTCGTCAGCATGCTGGTAGAATTCAGTAACGTTCGTCAAAAATCGTCTTTGAACATTGATAACAAAATTTGTTATTCGATGTTGATATATAAATTTGCTATGCGATAACAGATGAGATCAAAACGATATCTGAGATAACAAAACGTGTAACTTATTTGATATCAGTTTGTTATTTTACTTTGCTAGGGTGGTTCACTGTTTGATCATTGAGGCTGAATAAACAGCCAATAACAGATTGAATAACAGAAAAATACTCGCTGAATATCACAATAATAGCTTATTTTTTTATCACTGAGAACATCTTAATAATAAATCCTGTATTTCAAGCAAATTTGTTGAAATGGTTTCAAGTCGTGTTATGAATTCGAAATCAAACTCTCACGCTAATATCTGAAACAGTTTTTTTAAAATTAAAATCCAAATTTCTTGTTAAAAAACGGTGGTTATATTTATAGGTTTTCATGCAATAAATAACGTTGGTCGAAAATTGTATTTTTTAAATGATAACATGTGATAACAACACTAGCCAAAGGTGATAACTAAATTGTTACCAGCTTGTTACTTTCTGTTGCTAGGGGTGGTAGTCAAAAAAAAGTCGATCAAGAGAATCGGTGCGAGCGCTGCTGAACGAACATTAAATAGAACTAGAACGTTCATGATTGTTTCACGGAAAGAGTTATTTTTCTGACTTAGAAGGGGTTCAAACTTTTATCAAAACATGCTTCTTACCCAAGAAATACACATTTTGTGTTGAAGTTGCCTTGATAATTCTCATGTTGAGTTGCAATTTGTGTTTCATTTGTACGAGAGCCCCCTTTGCAGAAAGAGGAGGGATCTCAAACCACCATACAATGATTGCCTTCAAAACCCCCCACAAGCCAAATTTGGTTCCATTTGCCTGATTAGTTCTCGAGTTATGCAGAAATTTGTGTTTCATTATTTCTGAGAGAGGTTGGGTCCCAAACCATCATAAAAATCTTCTCCGGACTCAAAAACCCCTGCATGCAAATTTTCACGCTGATCGGTTCAGTTGTCTCCGAGTCTATAAGGGTCAGATAGACAGACATACATAAATTCATTTAAATATGGTATGTATAGATGTTCTTTCCAATTGACACTCCTGTGATGTGCTAACTTAGAAAGTAAAAAATTGGTATTTATTGGAAAAAATAGAAGAAAAAGAAGAGAAGAAAAATTAGTATTAGTAAGTACTCGACTGGGTAGTAATAACTATACTTAGTACGAGACACTGAAGAAGTCTGCACATTGTAGACGAAATACGCGTATCTGTCAAGATAAGCAAAGGTAGCTGGAATTAAATGGAAAATACTAATTTTTCTTCTCATTCCCATTACCCTTGGTTCATAGGGTTTGGGAAACTGGGAAGAAATTTACTCAGGCAATGAATGATTCAGAACGATTAATGAATGTACACACTTAGAAAATTTTACAGTATTCGGTAATTTTTTACCGAACTTTCAACAGCTGAACAGTTCGGTAATCCAATTTAACGGACTTCGGTAAAATTTGACAAGTTCCGGTAATTTTTTAACCGGAATACTGTTAAATTTCACCGAAACCCGGTAAATTCGATTACCGAACGTTCAGCTGTTGAAAGTTCGGTAAAAAATTACCGAATACTGTAAAATTTTCTAAGTGTGTAAGTTAATTCTTTTCACAGTTTCAAAGAAACAATTGATTTTTTGCGTTGTCTAATTCACATAAAGGGAATGCTAGATATGACATAAATTAATAAGATTTTTCATGTAAATTTAAGGCAGATATCGCTGAAATTAGGTCGGTTGTATGGAAGATTGCAAACAATGTTTTAATCTGTATGTAAGATTGCAAACAATTACGTTGTTAACGCCTCCTTTGGCTTGCAAGTAAACGAGGGGAAATTTTACACGTTTGCTAAAATTCATAATTTTTTTCTGTGTAGCCATGTAACAACAAGAACGCCAAAACGAGAAACCCAAGACTCCATTTTTTTGTAGGATAAGTGAGAAATAGGTTTGTGAACTTTAAACTTGAAATTCAATCTGCAAATGCTAGTTTTGATATCAAAGTTGAACATTTACTCAAAGAGTGTTTTAACGTTTATCTTCCGTCTGGTTTCTGGGCAAATTTTTCGAACAGTTTCATTATTTTCTAATGACTCACTTGAGGTATTAAATAACTATATTCCACACAATTTTCTTTGACAAAATCGAAGAAATGCTCATCTAAGTCACCACCAGAAAACTCATCAGCTACAAAAACAGTTAATTGCCCTTCCAAATGAAATTATCTTTTTGTCATATTTGAAATATGTTCTCCGTCTCGCAGAAAAAGTCCAGAACGTTTCTATCCCCAGCTAGATAGGTTTCTTCTCAGCATCTTTTCCCACGACCGTCCAGCTGGCTTCATCTGCCAACAAATCCGCAAACATTCTCCGAAGAAAAACGTCGATTAATTTCCATCCCGTTTCGCAACTGATGCATCCCAACCGTTTGAATTCGCATTTATAAAACTTCCTGGACGCGCTGGCAGTTTGAGACGGGGGGAGGAAAAGTTGGACACTTTTTCCCGTAATGGCAATTTGCTCTTTTACTGCAGCTGCACTTTGGCCCAGCAAGCGGGTCAGGTCGGACAGACCACCAGGCACCACCCAATAAAGGAACGGGGAAAAAAAAAGCTACGGAACGAGTAATGAAGATGGCATTCGCTGTCAAAAAAGTAAATAATGACGATGTCAATGCTGGAAAATGGTTCATATTCCGCCAGTGGGTAGGTGAATGGCGGCTAATGAGGGTAGGATAAAGGAGATGCAGCTTCCCGGGATGCCATCAATCATTTAAGCTTTCCAGTCTCAGGTTGCTTTCTCTTCCGGGAGTCAGTTTGGTTCTTCGTCCTACTTGCATTGAGATGACTTTTTCTTCCAATGGAATAGTATCTGTGGAATATTGAAACTACCCAGAATGTGTCTAAAAACTCTTCGTAAAGTTAAAAAAACATTTAACGGAAGGAAGTTAACAATACTATTCCGGTTGATGGTTGGGAAATCCAAAAATCGCAAAAAGTCACCTTTCCGCTGGTATTGGTAATGACAGAGATCGATGGTAGATAATGATGGAACGGTTTCACTTTACAGAATCAAAGCTCCGCAGTAAGATGATGCGAGTCTTCCGGCTGAACGCTAGGAATTCTATTTGTCTGGCAAAAACAATACTCATCCACTTTGCAAATTGAACTTCCCCGCATTCATGGAATCGTAAAAACAAAAAAGGTTCAATGCTGCGAACGATAAATGAGTTTTCTGTTTTGCCGCTCCGAATGATCAATGCCTTCATCCGCAGGCTTTCCAAGAATGTTCCGACCGTTTTCCACCGCCTTCCGACCCCACCCACCTGAGAATGTGTCACACGTTCCCAATAAGGTAGTGGCAATTTAATTAAGTATGCAAATTGCTGCCCAGCAGTTGATTAAATTTGCTAAATAAGCTGCTAAATATAACACCGCCTGCACTATGTTTTACAACCTTCCGCCCAACTGGATGAATCCCCCCCCGCCGCTGTAAAGCAGTGAAACACGCGCACGATGCACGATGCCTGACACGTTGTTGTAAAACAAACAATGTCGCACCGACCAAATTACACGACCGCCCCTTCCCCTCAAAATCTGGCCATCGGGGCGGCGCTGGCAACGAAATCGTTTATCGAGGTGCGCTTACGGTCGACCGTTCAACTTATGACACACTCTCGTGCCGGAGGATCAAAGGTTCTTTCTCTTTCTTTCCTTCCGAGGTGGTGGCGTTTGTTCTTGACTAAATTCGTCACGTGCGCCGCACCCCGGAAGAAGGAAAGAGTGTGATGGGACCTGGTTTATTAACAATGCGGGTCCCGCTCCTGGTGGCACTTTTCCATCCACAAACACCTACCCGAAAGCTTGTCAGCTTGTCAAGCGAGCAATTTGCCAACTTGAAAGCGATTTTCATGCTCATAAATCACCAACTAGCCAGCGAACTAGGGTGGATGCTCGAATGAGCGGAAGAAGGAAGGGGTTATATCGACGTTGTAACCGAAAACAACTGAAATGCTGGGTTACATTTGAGAGGAACATTGAATTTCTCTGAAATTTGGTTTTCAATTATTATTTTGCTGGAATTTGCGAAGGCAGAAATCTACGAAACAGCAAAGACATCACATGCGTAATTTTAAAAGGGGTCATTCAATCCGAAATGTCCACACCACATGTACACGACCTTCACGAATTTCATCCAAGTTTCGAAATATGATTCATTTTGCGATTATCTGTAAAACTACAAATTTTTGTGTCGACCATGTTTTTTAAAGGAAACTGTTTGAAAAACTTAAAAAAAAAAAATTTTTGGCGGCAGTGTTGCCGAACATGCTAATTTTTCATTTAAAAATTAAAATTGCAATTTTCGCTCAATGAAGATATTTTGATTTTTAAAATGATCACGTTATCGTGTTTCTCACACTTTTTTACATATAAAAACACCAAAAATCTTAAGGTTTTTTGAGCCATCCCGGAAATACAGCGTTTTGAAACAAATAACTTCTCGTTTGCTAGTTTTTGTACAATATAATATTTCTCTTTCATGTATTTTTCCGTAACTAGCATGGCTAAAGTCAATCTACTGATTGGTATTGAAAGAATGTTGTTCAAAAAAATCTGAAAATATATAATTTCTAGGTGGAAGTGTTGCCAAATATGCTATTTTTTCATTTTAAATTAAAATTGCAATTTTCGCTCAATGTAGATATTTTTTTTTAAATGACCACGCCATCGTGCTCTTCACTTTTTTTACATAAAAACACTAAAAATATCAGGGTTTTTTAACCGTTCTTGAGATACAGTGTTCTTCAACAGAAAACTTCTTGATCTTGTCTCAACACGATAGTCCTAAGCAACAGAAGCCGAGAACTGGAAATCAGCACAAAGTTTGCTTTCAAGCCGGCGACGTTCCATTAGGAAACATGCCAAGGAAGCCAACATTTCTGCAAAAACCCATGCGAAGAATCCTCAAAGAATACTTACGAACATTTTTCGGAGGACTATTCTGCCAGTCGAATGAATCAAAACGAGTAGCTCTCACTTGACGAGTCGACAATGGTCAAATCAAGTGAGTCGACTCTCCGTCTAATTTGCACGCAGAGTACGAATACAAATCGCAGAGTACGAATATGAATTCTAACCAGACAAGTTAACGAAAGGGTTAGTTAAATAAAGGGTTCTTTATTCTTGTTCTATGTACTTTACTTTTCTCTTCGTCGTCATCCTCGTGCCAAGCAGCAACTAGAATGTTTACGCCTAACATATGGATTAAAAAAAATGTACGGATTTTAGTATTCTTTCATGCAATCACTCTGCGACCTGGTGGTGAATCCACCTATGCATCGCCAATCGTAGCAACCCTGTTGCGTACAGAAAAAAAATGACAGCATCAGTTGATTTGAACCACCCAGGTAACCAATAAACAATTCCAAAGCGTCTTTACGGCAGCCTATCAAGCAATTTAGTCACCTTAAATGCAACATAAATGCTGCTTTTGGCCCAATATGCGGCTACTCTACTGCAATGCTATAATAATGCTTAATAAATGCTATTTTGCTATTCGAATGCTGATTACAGGCTACAAGTGTTGAAAAAGCATTTGAAATTCAATTTTACAACAGATAGTATTCAATATGCCGAAATAATGCTAAAATAATGCTTGCAGCATCTGAAATGCAGATTAACGGTCGGTTTACTGCATATGCTAATGCTTTTTAGTTACCTGGGTAATGATGATAGAAGCCAAAACAGCGTTTAATGCTAGACGTCACTAAATCACAATTTTATGACGAATTCGCACAACAACCATTCAAAAAATGCTTGTTGTTTGACCGATAAGGTGCCTCACAAAACTTTTTGAATGCCTTACAAATCAGCAAACAACATCTTCAAAATACCACAACCATAACGAATGAACTAAAGCGTTATGATTCGCCTGAAGGTTTAATGGTTAAATTTTTATATAATTATCCTTGATGTCTTACAGGGAGATAACTTCGCGAATTACCAACGAAAGGATCGTAGTTGTCGATGAGAATGAGCTAAAAAGTGTTCTCTATAATTGGAATGGTCTCACCAAATTTTAATTTACGAAGAAATTCAACTTCACTCATTAAACGCGACGCAAGGTTGGACACAACATGTATGGTTTTCACAAACGGAAAACGAAATTTATAATTAAAAACAATATAGGAACGGTCTCACCAAGTAGTTGACGCGGCTGGTAACCCGTTCTATTTACAGGGCAAAGTTTTGGAAGTTCAATACCAGTTCCGTCCCTTTCTGTACAATTTGTCACTTTCTATATGGATGGAAAGAGCAGTTGAATGCTTGATATTTAAAGCAAATGGGGCTTTAAATATCAAGCATTCAACTACTCCTTCCATCCATATAAAGGGTGATACGGTCAAAATTTGGTCAAGGGAAAACGCGTGTAAATCGGTGAAATCGTTTATTTAAAAAATCAAATTAAATTTCTTTTTCAAGTTCAATTAGTTCAAAATTCAGGAAAAATATTCAGTTAGGCTTCCGCTTTTCCAAATCCGAATTGCCGGGCCTTACGCTTGACCCCTGCCATCAGATTTTGTACAGCCACCTTGTCCACCTTCTTCGCCGCAGAAAGCCAGTTTGCCTTGAACTGCTGCTCGTCCTTAGCAGTTTTTTTGGTCTTCTTTAGGTTCCGCTTGACAATAGCCCAGTATTTCTCAATTGGGCGGAGCTCTGGCGTGTTGGGAGGGTTCTTGTCCTTGGGAACCACCTGCACGTTGTTGGCGGCGTACCACTCCATGGCCTTTTTACCGTAATGGCAAGATGCCAAATCCGGCCAAAACAGTACGGAACAACCGTGTTTCTTCAGGAAAGGCAGCAGACGTTTATTCAAACACTCTTTCTCGTAAATTTCTTTGTTGACAGTCCCGGAAGCTATGAAAATGCTGCTTTCAAGCCACAGGTACAGATGGCTTGCCAAACCAGATATTTCTTTGCGAACTTTGACAGTTTCGTGTGCTTGAAAATATCTGCTACCTTTCCCCTTCCTTTTGCCGTATAAAACTCCTGTCCCGGAAGCTGCTTGTAGTCGGCTTTGACGTAGGTTTCGTCGTCCATTACCACGCAGTCAAACTTCGTCAGCATCGTCGTGTACAGCCTCCGGGATTGCGCTTGGCCGTCGTATTTTGTTTATCATCGCGATTTGGAGTCACTACCTTCTTGTAAGTCGATAGTTCGGCTCGTTTTTGGCTCGATGCACGGTTGTAGACGATACACCCAGCTTATTTGCGGCATCTCGGAGAGATAGGTTAGGGTTTCGCTTGAAACCACCGGCAACTCTCTTTGTCGTCTCAGCGGCTTCCGGTTTTCGATTTCCCCCCGATCCAGACTTCCTGGCTGTCGACAAACGTTCCCCAAACACTTTAATTACATTTGTAACGGTTGATTTGGCAACTTTTAGCGATTTTGCCAACTTTGCGTGTAGCTCGGATTTTCGCGATGCGCGAGCAAAATTTTGATACGCTGCTCTTCTTGCTTGGACGGCATTTTGACAACTGAAGAGTGAATTCCAAAATCAAAATAGGAGCAACATTCTACACACACACACCTTCAAAATGAGGGGTGTTCAGGTTTTTTAAATGCAAAATTGAAAGAAATACGTCAAGTTGATATTGACCAAATTTTGACCGTATCGCCCTTTAAATAACGAAAGTAAATCATGATCTCAAAATAACCCTTATTCACTAACACAACTGGCCTTCTTTCGGAAATTGTGAAGACGCAGAAGTTAACACGGTCTCTAATAATGATTGTAAAATCAATCATTCTTCCCCTCCTCGAAGACCATTGATCGCGAGGACGTGGCTGTCGCTGGTACTGATCTATTAATAGTTTGCATACCTAAACTTGTACATAAAAAATGGGAACTTCTCCCATCTCTGTAGTTCTCTGTACAATTAACATCTACAATGTGCAGACTTTTTCAGTGTCTTGTACTAATAACTCGACAGTTATTAGTTATTAAAGGGTGTCCACGATGAAATTGCCACACTATGAATTTGCTCTAACTTTTTAACCGTTGGGTAGAATTTGATGAAAATTTGGGTGGATTTAGTTCATACTTCACTTTTTTTTTCACATCCTGCAAGTTTTAAAGTCCTGTGATCAAAACTCGCGGAAATGGAGTCGAAAGAACAGCTCGTGCGTGATAAAATCTTGCGCATTCATCACGAGAACAAGGATCTCTCGCATCGTTCCATTGCTATAACGTTGGGAATCGCGAATTCCACGGTGTCGCGAGTGATTAAGCGGTTCGAGGAACGGTTGACCACCGATCGGAAGCCCAGAAGTGAAGGAAAAAGTATTCCGTACAACACCAAAAATCACAACCGCGTAGTTGGGGCCTTCAACCGAAATCCGAACGCCTCCGTTCGGGATGTGGCTAAGAAGCTGCACCTAAGCCGAACTTTTGTCCAGAAGGCCAAAACTTAGGCTGGGCTTCGAACGTTCAAGGTACAAAAGGCCCCTAATCGCGACGAGAAGCAGAAAAAGTCCGCCAAAACCCGTGCCAGGAAGTTGTACCTCACGCTGACGAAAGTTGAATGCTGCATCATGGACGACGAAACATATGTGAAGGCCGACTTCAAACAGATCCCCGGCAACCTGTTTTTCACGGCCAAGGATAAGTTCAGCGTTCCGGAGCATGTCCGCACTCAGAAGATGTCCAAATTTGTGAAGAAATTTCTGGTTTGGCAAGCCATCTGAACGTACGGGAAGCGAAGTGCACCTTTCGTGACCCAGGACACGATGAACGGATAGGTGTACATAAAAGAGTGCCTCCAGAAGCGGCTGCTTCCTCTCCTGAAGGCCCACAACGTCCCAACAATCTTCTGGCCGGATTTGGCCTCATGCCACTACTCCAAGGACGTGCTGAAGTAGTATGCGGACAATAAGGTCAATTTCGTGCCGAAAATGTTCAACCCTCCCAACACTCCGGAGCTCCGCCCCATCAAGAAGTACTGGGCGATTATGAAGCAGCACCTTCTTAAACGACCTAAGGTAGTGAAGACAGAGGAACTGAAGAAAGTATGGGTTTACATGCAAAAAACGGTTGATTCACAGGTTGTGCAGAATCTTATGGCCGGGGTTAAGGCCAAGGTGCGGGCATTCGCGTATGGACTGTAAATAAAATACAAGTTAAATGGTAAAATGAAGTTTAATAGGTATTTCTCAATCCCTGAAAATTTGATGGCAATCGGATGAAAACTCGAATTTTGCGAATCAATTTTGTGTGTGGCAATTTCATCGTGGACACCCTTTAGTACGAGACATTGAAGAAGTCTGCACATTGTAGACGAAATACGCGTATCTGTTAAGATAAGCAAAGGAAGTTGGAATTAAATGGTGAATACTAATTTTTCTTCTAATTTATAGTTACAGGTGTATACACTATATACACTAAACAGCTCAAATCCTCTAGGATACAATAGTTCGTAAAACCATGGATGACTTCGAAAAATTTAACAAGCATTAGACAAAATGGTAAAAATGGAGGGAAGTGCAACTGTGCAGAGACCTATGGGTCATGTTCGAGGAAAAGTGTGATGTCTCGATGATAATTAAAGATTTTTATTAAAGAAGAGTAAAATGTTATGTGGAATACCAGTGTTGATAAAATTTGCTCAAATAAATATTTGAAATCTGAAAAACAACACATTTTTAATACATTGAAAGTGTGCCTATTATTTCTAAAATGGTCTGTTTCCTCGGTATGATATAATTTGCCAACTTTGCGCTGAACTCCGTCCAATAGAGTTTGTACACTCTTCTGATATCGCGGAGGCCGTCTTCGTACAAATTTATGGCAAGTGTTTGATATCTTTGATTCCTTGCTACTTTCCATCAAAACCCACTATCTCTCGATTGAACGTGAAACTGGACAATTTGGCGATTTTGTAATTTTCACTTTGATTTGCTTCGATCACAGTTTATGCCTATTTAATAGCCAAATCGGGCCAAAACAAAGGTTTTTCCTTGTGTTTTTTTATTAAGGGTAGCAATCGGTTTGCAAACACCGTTTCTGCCACCCGAGCAAATAACTTTCCGAGCAAGTGGAAATTTCGATGCCTTGAAATCCTCTAGGACATAAGCAAATATACTATATACACAATAAAGTCACTTCCATTTTCCAAATATACATGTTCGGCGACTCGTGTAGCGCTGCCAACAGCACCACCTAGTTATCAAAAGGCAATCAAACTGTTCGAGCGTGGCGCTCTAATTGCCGGCCTCCGGAGGTATTACTACCCGCTATGTACAATAGCGGTGCACCAAATCACGGGAGAGAATGGTTTCACTACTAAACACTGCTTCAAACCTTTAAACAACCGTTTGAGCACGGATCACAATTCCGATCACAAGTTCACTCACGGTTTACACGCTCGCGATATTCACCGAAATAGGTAGAGTCACGTTTGGTTACCACTGAACTATTGAGTTTCGGACACTTCAAGAACACTTGAATGTTTGCTGCTGTATCACTATATTTTCCCGGAATAACGAATAAAACACTTGCGACCGATCGTTTTGGATTTCTGATTTGTTCTGATCTTTACTTCTTTTCCCCTTTCAATTGTAAAGGGTTTTGTGAGATTTACATAACAGTGGTCGTGTACAATTATGGTGACGGTTGAATGTTTAATTTGGGTTTGAATTCAGTACTGACTTGGATGCTAGGAATTCAACTTACGCTTAATAATAACTATTTACACTTTTTTATATACAGATATTTACACATGTACACAAACTTTATTTTTACTTCAGACTGATTCCACACCAAATCGGTCGGTCATCAAACTCAACTATCTTCGATTTTGATGAAACTTGGTACACGTCTTCGGTATGTTGAAAAAAAATCCACTGGTGTTAAGATTATTTGGATTCAAGAGTAACTTTTGAGATGGGTGTATGTTTTTTTCCAACATTTTACTTGAAAAATCGTAGTTCAAAAACCATTACATTTAGAGAAAAACTTTATATGGGGGAGTTGTAGAGAACTAAAAAGGCTTTGTAAAAAAAATGTACACTGAAAAAAAAATTTTTTTCATAAAGAAAAATCGAAAATAAATACTAAAAATCAAATATAAAAAAAACATATTTTTAATATTTTTTCAAATTTGTTTTGTGGAAATTTGAGAAAAAAAGACACGTTTTGAAAAAAACTCTAGGATGGACGCTCTTATAATAAAAAAGTTTTCCCAAGAGCGAACTTTGGTGCATATTTCAAATTTTGGTTATTCATTATTATAAATGAAAATTAATTATACAATATGATTTTGGAGATCATTAAAAACAATAATGATTATAATGATAAATCACCTGAACGCAACCGTTTTCGAGATTTTTCGGATTTTATTTCAATAGAATGAAAAAACCTCAGAAAATTCGCTCTTTTCTTAAGTTAATCGAGATTTCCACCAGAAATGATAAATTTTCCAAGATCTTCATATTATAACGTTCACATTACTCTAATGTCCTCTTTTCTTTTGATATCAGGATGATAAGAAGACTCATTTGAAAAGAACAAGATAAATAGCACTATTGTTTAATATTGCAATCAATATATTTATAATTGTTTTATGGCTGTATCGGTCGGGCCGCTCAGAGAATGAAGGGAGCGAATTTGCAAAAGCGATTAAAGTAACAGCGAGATAGATGTCGCAGGGCGACAAGTGTGAAATGGACAGATGATGAAATTATGCGGAGGGTCATATAGAAGAAGCATATTAATCGAACTGCTGACTATTTTGCCAAGCTCCAACGATGTTAGAGGTCGGGTGTAGTGTGTGAAAACTACACTCCGAACAGTTCGGTGATGTAGCGATGAAAGTAACACATATTGTTTAAGGTAGGTAGACAAATAGCAGCTATAACGTATGCAGGTATATCTTCTCATAAAAAACAGCTAATGTACGCTGCCTGTAAACTACCAGAGATGTTTTATACCTGCATTTCCAAAGGTACCACAGCCAATATATATGCTCATACATAGTCGCATTCATCAGTAAAATCTATCTGAGTGAACTGAAAATGGAGTTTAACATGAAGAAGTGTTGTATGCCGTTTCCCACTAAACGGTGCTCAAAAAACCTTCGTAAATTAACCGAACAAAATGTCAAAAAACTCAAGTTTATGGGCAAAACACATTTGGACACTTCTTTGATGATTTGTGATAATTGTCGTTTGCATTTAAATAGAACGGAACAATCCCATGCTGCAATTTCGGAGCCTAGTGAGAAACCATCAATTACTAACATTATGGATCCACAACCATCTACATCACGGCAAGTAGACTTGTATGGTCTCGAGGAAACGCCATCGGCAATATCATTAATGTCAGTGCCATCTGATAGCAGTGTGCAAGATTATTCAAGGCGCCATAATATTGAGCTATTTAACAAGGGCGTAGCTGGAATCAACGTTTCGCCAATATCGGCTAAAAAGTTCCTGAACGTAAATTATGCCCGCAAAAAGTTCAAAGATGTTTCAAACGGCATTCGGACACATATTTGGGGATCAAGCGGAGGAGGATGACCTGGAACAATTGAAAGTGAAAGCAGCCGAATATGACGAAATAATCGCGCAGCTAAAGGACCGGTATGCTGATCCAGAAACTTCGAGGACGATCAAGTAAGGATACTTTCGGTTTACCACAATCTTGGACAAATCAAGAGTAATGGCAGAATTTGGAATAACAAACAAGTACATCGTATCACAAGCTAAATTCCTTGCAAAGCACGAAGGTGTTTTAGCTGCCCCTAACAAGCTGGGACACGGTCTGAACCCGGAAATAAAAAACCAAATTTTGCAATTTTACGACAGTGATGAGATTACACGAGCAACCCCTGGTATGAACGACGACTACGTTTCAGTGAGGAGTGAAGGTAAGAGGGTTCATATTCAAAAGCGCCTTTTAGTTTGTTCATTAAGAGAAGCTTTCATTAAATTTCAAGAGATGCATCAAAATGCTGTTGGGTTTAGCTCTTTTGCAGCACTAAGACCAAAGCATTGCAAATTACTTGGCAGCACAGGTTCTCATAACATTTGTGTTTGCACCATTCATGAGAACATTAACTTGATGCTTCATGGTCTTAGAAAATATTCATTCGAGAATGATTATAAATTGTGTTTTGAAGAAATATTATGTGCAACGATGTCCAGGCTTTTCAGATTTTGAGAGTAGTTTAGCAGACAAATTAGAAAAACGTGGTTTTAGTTGAAATATCTTTTGAGCAATGGATTTCAACTGATAGATGTGGATTTAGAGACACTTGTTAAACCAATTGATGAATTTATTGCTTATTTTTGTGAAAAAGTTGGAACAATTAGTATCCCACGATTTTGTCAAATCTCAGCAGTCTAGTTTCTTGAGAGATTATAAAAGTTGTCTTAAAGACGGCGAAGTAATA
>JASCZW010014748.1:0-22190 GCA_034211315.2 Aedes japonicus
GGGATAAGATATATTATCTCGGCCCCAACCACCCAACCTCTTGGGCTAGTGGGAAAGAGAAAGATGCAATGATAAGGTGCTTAGGTTCCACTGCATGCATGCAGACATGGCGATGCTGGGTAGAGTCGAGCCCACCCTCCTAGCATGAGCAAGCAGGTAGCACCAGAGGTGTGCTTCCGACATGGATATAAGTTATGGACTACCTGATGTCGTCGGGTTTTGCCGAGGGCCACACTCTGCGACATGTTGTCACACACGACAACACATTGTCGCCAGCGATTTACGGTTCATTATTATGTTGTTCAGTTCGATCGAAACAGATCAGTATCGCTGATCCACTCATTCATGAGGTTAAGTGATTAGGCATTCTGCGAAACGAGAGTTTGAAGAGCTCGAATTTTAAACCGACTTGTAACGAGAGGATTTCTACGAAAACGTGATAATTAAAATGTTATTGATTCCAAGAAGCCGCAATGTAGTTTAAAGTTCAACTATCTAAACCAAAAGACATCGAAGGGCGTTAGTAAATAGAGCGGCAATGACGGTGCGAGAATTTGATGCATGGATATTACTTATAGTTCAGATCTCGACATTTCAGAAATATTATTATTTGCAGCTTTCCACGTGAATGGAAGCAATTGCATGATAGACACAATAATTAATAATAAATGTTGAAACGGAAATGCCGTTCATCATTTGCATGTTATTTTTAAAATTGTCCATCCTTCTGTATTTGCTAAACATTACTAATTATTCATCTCTAAATTTCTTTCGAAATCCAATAATTACTTTGGGATGCTAGCCATGATATGTCTTAGGATAATTAAAAGAATTACAGCGCCCATAAAATGTATTACCAGCAACACCGTTTGATTGTTTGGATTCTGATACGTAACTTGAATGTAATCGTGAGTCTTGATTTTAATTTCCTGTCCACTGATTTTTACAATTTTTACCACTTGTTATTAAAATAAATGCTATGCTCATTTCATACCCAAAATCCCCTAAAAACGTAGAAACCCACCACAACACTGCACCAAAAAAGTTTCCCATACCGGGAATCGAACCCGGGCCTTCCGGGTGAGAGCCGGATATCCTAACCACTAGACAATATGGGACTGATGAATATCACCCTCCACACTAACCACAAAAGCCTCACTGCTAGACTCAACAAGACAACAACACAAACGATGCCGGTTCCTCCCGGGTAGGCAGGCAAGCGAAAACAGACCCGAAAACACCACCACAGAGAATGGGCGAGGGGCGTTCAACGAAGGCTATTTTTAGTTTCACGAGAGAAGCGCATGCTCTGTGCGATGTTCATTCCACTTCACTTTACACTCGCAAGTTTTCCGTACGTTCGCCTACCTCCGACGGCAAGGTAGTGAGTGAGTGGTGAGAAGCTGAATTCACCTCTTGTTTGTCGATGCCAAGCGGAATGGAAACGGATTACTTTTCAGCAAGATTGGTTACGACTCAACCAACCTTCCCATATGGTCTAGTGGCTAGGATATCTGGCTTTCACCCAGAAGGCCCGGGTTCGATTCCCGGTATGGGAAATTTTTTGCTTGTGATCGAAAACTCGTCCGCCCGCTGTCTTGTCTTCCAATTTCGTATATCACTGAACAGTTCACATGCTTATCGTTCCTAAATTATAATAGATAAATCATTCTTTCCTGTGTGTCACTTGTCTATTTCCATATGCTACAATTCACAAAACGGGACAAAAAGGATTCATTCGGCTAGTCTTCAATGATACATATGTTTCCGTGTTCCGTTTTTGTTATGAATCGAATCAGTTTGTCTACTTGAAGCTGTAGTGTCAATACGAATGTATATTTACTGATTGGTCAATATTGTGCTTATAAAACTAGAAGGGACAGCCCAATGAGGTTGTACGCAAAGTTGACCTAGGACTATATAGCAATGTGTAATGAATGTTATTATTACTATTGTTAATGAACCTATATTAGAATAGAGGCAACATCATTCGATTGGAACAAGCGAAGCCTTCCCAAAAAATCAGTAACACACGATCGATTGATGTAGACTAAGTTAAACCGTTTGATGCATTGTCAGGTTCGACAGGTTAGATTAGTTTCGTTTGAGTTGTAGAGCAACATTGCAAAGTAAGTGCTGTTCTAATGGGACGTTGAATCGGCAAAGATAAGTAAGTATATCAGAAAATTCTATGATTTGCTGTTTAGAAATCATTTTGCGGCCCTAGAAAGGGTTTAAATGTTGGTATGATGACAGAGCAACGGCTGTGCTGGTAGTGGTGATTGTGTTCCCGGATAAAAATAACCATACAATTACAATAAAATAATATAAAGCAACATTTAAATCTATTGCCGACCATGAATCTTATTGTTCATGTATCAGGTAAATGAAAAATGAATATTGTCATCACAATAGATCTACTATTCACCCTATATGCTAGAATTTTCAACAAATGTTAAACAATAAAATCAATAGTAATTGACGCAAATTTGTTCGGAGAAAAACGATTTTTTCTATAGTTAAGATACATAACAACCCCCTGATTCTATAGTCGATGTCGCAATTTACATTAGATTCTATTGTGGGAACAATAACTTTTATTGTCATCTTATCGTCATGAACAATATAGTCAATTTTACATATGATTGATTCTATCGTATGGTTCCAATACATTTAATTGTAAATCCATGAGAATTATTTTTACGGGTTGATATGATTGACTAGCTGGAGACCATTATCCTTATCGCGTTATAGATTGTTAATTTCTGAAATCTATCAAGAAATGATAAAGTTATTAGCGTTCAAAGAGTTTCGTGACGATCGCTATTTTTAAAATTTTCATTTTAACCCTACCCTAGCCGATAGACGTAGTCTAGTTCAAAATAGCGTGGGTGTTAGACCGGCATTAGAAAGGAAATATGTGAGAAAATTCTATTGTACACTCTTTATAAAGCATTTGGTGGCCTTGAGAAGGATGATACTGTCACGGTTGTATTTGCTACGATGGTTGAAAGGGCCACTATCTTTATGGCGTGAAAGATAGTTGAGGATCTGTTGGCAATATTAATTTAATTTACAAGTACATGCAAGGTTTTTTGTCAAGAATATGTAACTGTATAAAAACAATCATTATGGAAATTAGAAGAAGAATTAGTATCTTCCATTTAATTCCAACTACCTTTGCTTATCTTCGACAGATACGCGTATTTCGTCTACAATGTGCAGACTTCTTCAGTGTCTCGTACTAATAACTCGACTTATTAGTACGAGAGCCACACTGAGAAAATCTGCGTGTCCGATCGAAATGATAAGCAAGGTGGTTGGAAATGGAAGATGCTAATTCTTCTTCTAATTCTAGTTACAGGTATTCCACTAAACAGCTCAAACCCTCTAAGATTCAACAACCATTATGTTAATTGGTTATCAATTTAAACGATAATTTTCGTGCAGGAATTCAATAAACCTCTAATCATTTCTCAACATGTTTAAAAGTCGACTTTAAACTCATACTAGATTTTAAAATAACTAAAAGATTTATTCGCTCGGATACTTTGCCGCCATATGCTGCGACATTTCACTTTCACTTTCAAAGACTTTCTCAAAATAATTTGGTACCTTTTGAAAGGTAGGGATTCTATCCAACGCAATGAAACGATGAGAAACACGTCCAAGCACTGATTGGAATTTGAAGAGAACATGACCAACATTAAACAACATGTTATACAAACTTTAAACGGCGCTTAGTTAACTGCAATACTGAAACATTTTAAGATATATTTGGTATTTATCGAACAAAAATCGTGCAAAATTCAGGATCAGTCAGGATTTGCGAATTAGGTACATAGAAAAAAATAATTAATTTTAACAAGCGCGTAAAATTTCCCTTCGTTTAATTACAAGTCAGAGAAGACGTAAACCACGAAATTATTTGCAATCTTTCATACAACAGGTTAGATTCAGGTTATCTGTGTAGGTGTCATGCGATTATAATGAGCAAACTCTTATACTAATTGAGTAGAACACTCTTTCAAAATCAGAAAAGTAGTCCTGAAAATAGCTTTTTGTGTGAAATACATCATTTAATAGGAATTGGCATTCTTACGAAATTTGGGGACCGTTACGCAAAACACAGATGATTCAACCCCGAAAATACTGTTCTGCCTATATAGACATAGTAATTGCGGATTTCTATGGATTTCTATGGATTCTCAACCTTGCGTCATATCTATATCATCTACATATATATCTATACATATAAATGTACATCATAAATATATCAATATCTGGCTACAAACTTGATCATAAACGTTTCGCTCTGATCCTGAAGTGACTTAGTTATTAACGTTTTAACCGTTTTTTGTGACGCTCAAATTTTGCTCAATTCGAACGTGTATTGAAAACATAGACTCATCAGGCATCTCGTAATGTTGTGAGATTTTATTCTAAGCTTTTTTGTTTTTCTGCACACTCAGATTATTTTCCAGAAATCTGTAAAATTTTATCGAATTCTCAACAGCTGAACGTTCGGTAATCCGATTTACCGGATTTCTTCCCTACTTCCCTACTTTTTCCCTACAGCTACTTGAACATGATCGATAGCTCGGTTTTTTTTGCGAAGACTATTGCTTTCGCACAGTTGATACTCCCTCAAGCATTGCTTGAGCCAGCTCCTCTTCCGCCATATTATATTAATGCCTTTTTTGAGGCACGTGTTTGCTTCCATAAACAATCTGACATTATAAAAAATCGGATGTTATGATTAACACTATTATTAGAACGTACTTATCAGCATTCCTCTTCGTTGCGAAGAAACTGCAACATCTCTTCTTTATTTTCTATCGACGGTTTTAAGTAATTAATTGTATGCGTATTTTACTCTAACATCCTTGCTCCTTCCGTTTTTCTTCTCTTTCGTCGTCCTTTTTCAGTTTTTGATGTTCCAAGTGTTGCTTAGTAATAATAATAGCATATGCTTTGTAAACCATCATGAGCAGTTCTTTGGGGATGGGAACTAGATGTGGCTCGTTTCCCATTGACTTCAATCACCATAAATGAGTTTAATGTTCTCTCACAAATTGATGATCGATCGTCGGTAAGGTTCCTAGCCGCTGTTGGAAGTCCTCCCTCGACATCAGAATTTCCATGGGATGCCATCAAAGCTGCCAATAGTCTTTAATTCTCCCTTTTGCACTGTCTTGCCATATCTGTTTAATTTGATTGGAGCAAGTTCCACTTATTCATCAGCAAGTCCGTTTTGATTTCTAACGGAAGTGACCTCGCGATCTGTATTCTAGATCGTTGGAACTACGACTAGATTTTCAATTCGATGGACTTATGCATCACCATGCTTAACAAAACCATTTCGAATTGCTGATTCGTTCAATATGTGCTTACAAGAAGCGATATACTGTTTTTAATCTTTATACAAGAAGCTTAGCTTTTCCTTCAATTTAGTCAATTCAGCCGTTATTTAACAAACAATAACTAAATTCTCGGGAGGCAATAAGTTCTCAACTGCGGAATTTCTGTTCTTTAGTAAAAGGCATTTTGTTGCAGGGCTTACCAGGGCTAGTTACCAAGCGTCTATTCGCTATGACGGATCGATGACATGACGAGTTTAATGAAACGGTGTGACGGCAGTCTAAGCTCTTGCTGCATTTTCTCAAACTCATCGGGTTGTGATCGCTTGTCTTAACTGCCTCAGCAAGAGAAGATTTTCTGCAGTAATACAGCATTCTGCAAAGCATCATTCAATTTATCATCCCCGGCTTTGGCAGAACCGATGAAGACCGTTTGAAGATACGTTGAAGTAATCTGGGACTTCGACTTTAACCAGTAGCGAACGGTTGTTTGTAATTCTTTTTTTTTTTCAGGCATATTCGGAAACATAGCACAAAATGTATCTCAAATTCCATCACAGGAATGCAGACGGACAATCAAATGCAATACATTTCAATAGCCATATCATGCCACCCTTAGTTCCTGTATCTCGTGAAAGAAATCAATGCACCAGATAAGGAGGCCTGCCCGTTGCCGATCGATTCTAATTCGTGATCACGACACAGCCACAGTTGATTTGAACAACAAAGATCCATCGTTCCCTCCTTATTCCTCGGAAATATTTGGTGCTGCTCAGAAGCCAGAAAAAGCCTGGATATTATTAAGGCCTCACCGCAAATTGTACAGAACACTTCGTTTTCGGGCCTACTCCGAAACAAGGCAATCATTAGAATTAGTTTTCTGCAAACATTAAGGGCGGAAAGTGAATTTCCCCATACTGTTCTGAACCAAACACCAATAAATAATTTTCATGTGTAGGATTGGTTTGTCTGAATTGAATAATATTTACCTGAAACACTTTCAACTTGTGAACTAGAGGCAAGTAGCGTCGACATCGACGGAAAATATTTCACGATTTGCATGCGCCTTTTCGCATTTGTCGATTGTATAATCAGCTGAATCACGTTGAAAACTCACTGAGCGTGCACACAATTCTGTAAATTGCATGTAAAAATTGACTTCCATTACAAA
The DNA here is from genome assembly GCA_034211315.2 of Aedes japonicus. NCBI lineage: Eukaryota > Metazoa > Arthropoda > Insecta > Diptera > Culicidae > Aedes > Aedes japonicus. Next base: position 6,532 of record JASCZW010014748.1, read on the forward strand.
ATGATTCCAATTCTAAATTCCGAACTCAAACGTTACTGTCAAACTGTTAAGTTTTAGCTACCTACAAACCAGTGAGCCGATTTGAAAACATGTTTACATAATGTAACGAATTCGGATGCCGGCGAGTTGTTGTCGTTGTCACACAAAAACGGCGAACATAAACGTCAGATTTCTCGTCAGATTCGTTTTTTTTTTTTAAATTGTACCCCAGTATTGAAAACATAGTCTCACGTCAAAAAGAGACAACAAGGGACAGAAATTTGAGCATGTTGGTTGTGTTTCTCTTTTCGGTTTTTACAACACCGAGAGAGCGAATGCAAGGCACTAACTCAATATCAAGTTTATGATGTCAACCACTGAGTATTTTCAATTATACGTGCATTAGATGACATTTGATAGTTGACATACTCATATTTGACATACATTTAGTAGAGGAGTTTACTTAAATCCAGTTGAGATTACTAGTCAAACGTTAAAATTACAGAAAACGATGCGTTTACGCGATGCTATTGCACAGAGTGGGATAAAGCAGCAAATACATGAAGAGGTCTTGCTTTGGGAAACTTTCAAAGAAAATAAACTAAACTAAACTGACGTAAAAGCAAAAGTGGCCGCATATGCTCTAATTGTGGACTGTATTTGCGACAAAAGTGAATGCAGATCGTCGTCGAAAAAGCATCGCCAAGGCAGATATTTCGCCTAAAAAAATAAGGCTTCTCAAGATTCTACAGCAACGCCAGGTAGAAATTCTTCGTGAGGTCGACGCGAACGAAGCTACGGAAGTTCTATGGTAAGAGTCACGTTGTAACCCAACTGCCTGTCGAGCTTCCAGTTTGTAAATAGGTGGCTTAAGTGCCACTCCTTGAGGGACAGCACCTACCAGATTACAGGTTTGCCCGGCCTGAGACAATTCAGGGAAATGGGGAAGGAAGCTGACTGGCGGCGTTTAAATGGACCGTTGTATTTCTCGGTAGAGGCTAAAGGCCGACAATACCGGCAAGGTCTCTACCACAAGTTACGACACCTTGTTAGAGCCAACGATTACGAGAGGGAGAGGTTTATCATCACAGGTTGAGCCAGAAGGTCTAAACAAAGTGAACTGCTTCCGATTCGAGAGTGGTCCAGGTCGATTTAGGGCCGACTTACCCAGTACAGAAAGCTCAAAAGTAAGACACGTACGCGAACTACAGGAAAACCCTTCACAATACTTTAGCTACTATACCATGACACAAATTCGTTTGGGAAACTACAGATATAAACCTCACAAACTATAAATCTCACCATCTCACCGGTGATACCGAAGCTGCTATGTACTACTTTGGTACCGAAACGATGGCTGGTGCGAACACGGGTTGCGGAAACGTGGGCTTGTGCGAGAACATGGAACTTACATTCAACGTCCTCCGAACTATGTTGCTCGATGATGCGATATCAAGGGAGCGTTGAGATGGCGCTTGTGTCCCTCTTCCGGCTACGTGTGCCCAGGGAATCCTTCGCAGTCGCAGTGTGGGGTCAAGAGCGACCTCTAACTGAAATTGGTGTGTAGGCAAGGCACTGCCTTATGCAGCCACGAATTCTGCCAAAACACACCGTAACGCACACGTTTCACAATTATATAATTTATTACAAAAATTACTTTCTCAAAAATTTAATCATCCCACAACACACAAGCAAAGTTTTTCCGTCTAATGATTATTTTTGCTTCAATTACAGTAACTACAGGGAAAAGAATTCTCTAGGTAGAGCACATGTTTGGAATTACCATGTAGTTTAATTACCTAATAAAACACACCAAGTCGCGTACAAAGAATCGACCACTTTTGCCTCTTCCACAATTCGCATCGAAGTGGACGATCAGAGCTATGAAATGTCCTCAAATACCCACTGTATTGTGACCATTGGCTTTGAGATCACGAATTGGGACGAACTACAATTCGCGATCACCGCATTGTAATAATTTACGGCCTCTCTTTCGAACGGCCGAAGTTAGTTCTAGGCAAACCCGAACTGGAAGGGTCAATGAATCCTGAATGAGGGTCAGTGTCTCCAATTTTGTGCGTTTGGCTATTAGGCTTTTTGACGTTTAATCACCTTTCCCTTCCTGGCGCATGCAGAAGATGAAAATGGTTTGTTTTCCTCCAAATGATTTTCCTTCTTACTTGCACTCATTTGACCTATATGGCGCTGTAGTGTGTGTGTGCGTTAAACGTCTAGCCTAGCCTAGTCTAGTCTAGTCTAGGTAGCCTAATACTTGTACGTGTACGCGAGAAACAGACATATGGTATGCAATCATGGCAATGTATGCCATCTTCTATCCATGAAGCGAGTGACTTTATGCGGTGAACAACTTTGAAATAAAATCTAAGATTTTTTTCAATGTTCATTTAGAATTCGGAATAATAAAATCATCTGTATCTCGGTAACGGATTGACAAACAAATAAGTTTAATACGTTAAAACAAAGTTAATTCACTGTACTTTAAGGAAAACATATCAATACAAATCATTTCTCTTCGTTTCTAATGAAAATTGACTTTCTTCTTCATTCCTCCCATCAAACGCTGTACACCCCCGGAGGTGTTTTTCCACTTTTCTTAAGCTTCCGCTTCATTATTGCCCGAAATCTCTCGATGGACCGGAACTGCGGGCAGTTGGATGAATTTATGTGTTTATCGATGAAATCTACGTTATTATCGCGGTTCCACTTCATGACTTCCCGGCTGTAGTGGCAACTCGTCAAATCTGGCCAAAACTTCACTGAACCTTTATGGGCTTTAATGAAAGGTCGTGCGCGGTTTTTGAGGCATTCATTCTTTTACAGCTTCGAGTCCATCGTCTTATTCTTCACGAACACTTTGGTCTTTGCTCCGCAGCTGCATATCCCTTGCAAATCATCAGTTTTTTTTTTTTGGAAAATTTGTCCATAGAAGCAAACCTAAACTTCGCAGGAAAAAAACATCTCTTCGTGCTGAAACCATGTAGAATTTTTGGCCAGGAAGCTGTCCGAAATCCATTTTGCCGTAGGTTTCATCGTCGACGAGCTGGCATCCTTGGTACTTCGTCAAAACCTGCTGGCACAATTTCCGAGCTCGAGTTTTGGTGACGAAACTTTGCTTCAACGTTCTGTTTGGGTGCTCGCTGGCTCGATTAAAGACTGTATTCGATGAAATTTGGACACACGCAATTGTTCGTAACTTTTTAGCGTGTGGGTAAAAATTATTGAAATTTTAACTGAATGTATTTCATTGTGTTGTGTCAATTGTGTAATGAGTTTCGTGAATATCGGTCGAGTGATTTCAGTGATGGCAACAAATTTTGGGCACTCACTTCGAAAACCCAAACGCTTCTCATCGATGGATCGGAAAACAGCTCGGAATCGCACATTCAACCGTATCTCATGTGATCAAAACGTTCAAGGACCGTAAGACAACCAAGCGGAAAAATGGTAGAGGCAAAAAACGTGGCACATCAAATCCGGAGAAGGCCAGGATGGTATTGGACCAAATTAAGCGTTATCCCAACATTTCGATCAGGGATGTTGCGAAAAAGGCGAAAGTTTCAGTTTGTTTTGTGCAGAAAACAATGAAACGTTCTGGATTACATGTGTACAAGGTCCAGAAGGCACCGATTCGGAGCGATAAACAGCACTTGGTGGCCAAAACTCGTGCAAGAAAACTGTACAGGAAGTGGCTCACAAAACCGTTCTGCATTGTGATGGACGATGAGACCTACATTAAAGCCGACACCAAACAAATGCCAGGACAGGAACACTACGTCGCCACCTCTAAGTTGGGCGTTCCGGAGAGTGTACGGAAGAAGAAACTGTCGCAATTCGCCAAAAAATTCCTTGTCTGGCAAGCGATCTGCGGATGTGGCAAAATGAGTCAGCCCTTCATCACCTCTGGGACCGTCAACGGACAAAGCTACAAGGACGAATGCCTCCAAAAACGACTTCTGCCCTTCTTGAGATCTCACGATGGCCCGACACTGTTTTGGCCGGATTTGGCATCTTGCCACTATGCCCGGCCCGTCTTAGACTGGTACAAAGATAATAATGTAGTTTTTGTACCAAAAGACGTCAACCCTCCAAACACTCCGGAACTACGGCTAATTGAAAATTTTTGGGCAATCATGAACGCAAAGCTCGTTAAAACTCCAAAACTGATAGAAAATGAACTTGAACTAAAGAAAGTGTCGTTAAAAGTAAGTAAGCAAGTCGGTCCTATCATTGCCCAAAATTTGATGAAAGGGGTCAAGGCAAAGGTGCGGGCATTTGGGTTGGGAGAAAAGGTTCAATAAACCAATGATGTCAAAACTTAACCATTTAGTAGTACTTTATTTCCAGAAAGTTTGAAAAGAATGGTGGTTTGGTGACCTATTTTGTGTGTCCAAATTTCATCGAATACAGTCTTTTCAACGATATCCTGCTCGCAAACGAATTCTCCGAACGGTACTGCGAGCAGCAGCGTATTTTTGTGCGATTTCATTATTTGATAGTTCAGGGTTTGCAACATTGAGAGATTCTCTTCGTCGACTTTCTCTTTGGTTAATAGCTTATCTATTAAACGATTTGCTGATGCTTTCGACGTATTAAATCCTTAATCACACTTTATACTACCGTACTGTATGTTGAAAATACTTGAACATGTTTTTACATAGCCGTAGGAACGCAAAGAGAAAGTCGACAAAGAGAGTCTCTCAATGTTACTTAGGACCTAATGCATTGTTCAGCTTGAAATATTGTTAGCCGTGTGGATTGCAAGTTGAAAAGCAGCTGTGAATTTTATTATAATTCTTACTTTATTCCCGTAAAATTTTATAAAATATTCGTTTCAAATGTTCAGTGTAACTCAGTTTATGGAAAACGGCAGGTTGCAAGTTTTGGCAATACCTATGAGCTGGATACGGAAGGGATTGTTGATGTGGCCGAAAATTTTGAGCAACGACAAAGTGGACAAAATGCGGAAGGAATGAACAATTTTTAATGGTGCAACCAAAACTATCCCGGAAGTTACGAAGCTTTCAAGCGGCAGAGGCATCCGTAGAGGAACTATGCAGAAGGGATGCATCGGACTTCGAGGGGAAGAAAAAACAGTCGAAATCCATGCCGAAATCAAAGCCGGCTTTGGAGGCCGTTTACCAACCCAATATTTGCCATCGTCCTGCATATCCATTATTTCCACGGACCTTGGTGTTCTCATTAGCGTTCGAGGACCTGTTGGTAAATCGGCATTCAAGTAGGTATTCAGAACACATATCAAGGATTTTAGAGCTGACTGGGTAATGTTGTGTTCAACCGCCCAACCGAATAGCTGATGACAGTTATCCTATTGTATAAAAATCACTTTGATGAAGTCTTTCAAAATTGACAACCACTTATACCTTCGAAATCATTCGGTCTGTTGGTACTTTCCGGCAAATGACAACAGAATTCATCTTCTCGAGGATTTGTTTTTTCCACATTGATAGAATTTTCAGAAGAAGTAGCTGACAAATCTTGCAAAAGCTGCTGGTTGCTGGTTGCTGGTATGAATCATGGCTTTCTTGATCTTTCAATTCGGAGGGAATCGGTTTTTTTTATTTTTGAAGAAACCTACTGCAAGTACCACTTTTGTAAAATTTAGGTCTACGTGGTTTATGACCAGCCCCCAGGCAATATAAAGCCAATGAAGTGTATTTTCTTTTTTGCATATAAAACAGCTCCGATCCACAACGATAATAGCCACATCCGCGCCACCGGCAAGGAAATAATGAAAAAATTCAACACTCATAATTGATTCTTACTTTTTCGTGAATGTACTTAATGTTGTAAGCTTCCAAATTCACCCATACGACCTAAGTAAAATGAAGCAATTAAGCAATGCCTCCATCGTACCATAGTTGGTATTATGCCTCACAGCACAAAAACGCCTAATAAAAAAAGCAAGTAGGGCGGATTTCGTACATCATTAGCAGTTGAGTAGTTACTGTGGTCTGGATCTTAAAATCTGAACCATTGCACTGCAAAAGTTCACCACACACCTCGCAGCAGCAGCATAACCTCAAAATAAAGCAATAGTGCAAAAACAAGCGAAAAGCGAAGAGAAAGAGGCGAAACGCACATTACGAACGATTTACGCCCTAACCGTACTTGCATCGAGACACCCAACGGGATCGACTGACGGATGGTACGGTAGGTGGAAAGTTTCCACGTGAATGTTTTTATGGGGGTCCGACGCTCTGGCTGTCTAGTTGATCTACAACACAGGCAGCAGCACTAGTCGTAATGTGTAGAAGACACCTTCCGGCGTCATCAGCTGCCGGTAGCTTTCTAGTTTTCTAAATGACTAATGGAGAAAAATAGACTGCCTGCCGTATAATGACGTGCGAGAACTTCACACCAGAGAAGCGAGATATCTGCCTTCGATGGACCGTTCACAATTAATTATGCAATTGGGACATTCGATGTACTTTTTTGAGGTTATTGGTAGATCGAATCGGGTAATATGTGATGGTTCGAATATAAATAAACTCATCTGCATGCTTATTCTAAACTTATTAAAAAGAATTACCTCGATTAACGATATTCTCTAGTAAGGGGTAATTGAATGTAATTAAAACTAGGAGTCTTTGGAGTACACAACTCAAAAAGTCTCCCGGAATCATCACAAAAACAACCCGGCGAGAATTCAGACAGAGCACTACTTAGACTCCATGGAAGCTTCACAATGCATTCAGCTGGAATATAATCCATTCTCATGTTGAAAAAGACCTTCCATTAAAGCAAGTTCAAGTAGATGCGCAGCACACAGAGACGTTGGCCCGTAATGGATTTCAGCCGGCAATTGTCGCGTCGCACCGTGTTGGTGGCACACACGATGCAAAATGGATTTAATTATGTCTAATTAACGAGCATTGACCGAGCGGTTGCTACTCTTACAGCATCTTCTAGCTTCTTGGCTTGAGTGAGAAAGTATACCGAAGAATCTGGGAAGTCGCCTTGCATGCATGTGTTGTCCTACTGCTGTTTCGATTTCCGCCTTCTAGGGAGAGCGCTGAGCACATCTGTAGGTATAAAAAAAAGCGCTTGCAAGGTCTCAGGACCAGCAGATCGTAGCCTGCTGATATCAGCTTAAGAGATGGAACCGGGTCCCCGTACTCTATCGTGTAATTATCGTAGCCATCCATTGCGACCTTTTCCTCCGTTCAAGGCTTTCCATCGCGAGGTGGGAAATCGATTTTCAATTTGGGCTCTGATTTAGTAACGACAACGAGTTACGGTGACTGACGAATCCGAATTCGATTATTGATTAAATACAGACGGTCGGGTTGTCAACCATCGCGTCAGAGCGCGACGGTGGTTTATGACTTTGAACACGAATTCAGAATTGATTTTCAACCCTCGTCCGGTCGCGAATCGCAGAACGGCCCTATGTCAACGTTGGCGCGGCGTTTAGTTGCACGATTTCTCTTTGCCTTCAAAGCTGAATTACCTGAAACATAAAAAAAAGAGAAAGATACGGGAAATTAGCTGATTGCAATTTATTATAGAAAAGAGATTAGAAGACAAGCAGAGAGCTGCTGAAAAAAAATTAGCAATAACTTTAGCAGACTGAACCCGCAGCATTTGAATATAAATAGTGGGAAAACTAAAATAGACCGGATCAACGATCGTATCACCTAGCATCACTCAGCGCTTACTCGATGTAGCTGGTAATACAGCCTGGATTGTCCGTGTGATGCGAGAGTGAGAAGAAGTGTGTCTGTTACTGATATGTATTAGTCGGATGCGTGAATTGAAGCCGACAGCTATATGGCGACGAGCTGCGAATAACAAAAGGGCAACATTTGCAGCCGCCGCCGGTGTCATCGGAACGCGATGATGATGGTATGAACTTCAATGGGGTATTTAATGTGACGTGTTCCAGAGACGGTTGCCCCGGGTTTAAAAATGTCCATGAATGTATAGTGTATTGTTGTTTAAAACCTCCGAAACCCGTTAGTTTTGGCATTGTTTATGATGGTGTTCATCTCTTTTCAATACGTTGTATGCACCGCTACATCACCGGAAGTATCAAACACTTTCACCCATTCGCAGTTGGAGTCGCAAATGGATCTAGTTTGCCCGGCGCATCCAAACGATGATGATGATTGTTGATGATGGTGGCCAATAGACGACCATCAGCGCCTACTAAGTACAGTGACCGGCGTAGAAAAGTGACCAGTGGTCGTATTTGCAAGGAAAATGGTCTCGTTCGGTATGCTGCATCGCAGCTCATTATGAACAAAATCGGATTGAATCTCGGAAAACTATCGGAACATGGACGTACACTATATGTGTTTTTGATAAACAAGTTTTTTTTTTAAATTTATTTCTACACCGTTTCTAATACAGTTTTGATATTTGCTGTGGGCGTTTAAGTACGGCATAGATATTGCGAATGTAAAGACTGTATTCGATGAATTTTGGACACACAAAATAGGTCACCAAAAATTTTCTATGAGCCCGATTCTTTTCAAACTTTCTGGAAATAAAGTACTACTAAATGATTAAGTTTTGACATCATTGGTTTATTGAACCTCTTCTCCCAACCCAAATACCCGTACCTTTGCCTTGACCCCTTTCATCAAATTTTGGGCAATGATAGGTCCGACTTGCTTACTTACTTTTAACCACACTTTCTTTAGTTCAAGTTCATTTTCTATCAGTTTTGAAGTTTTAACGAGCTTTGCCTTCATGATTGCCTAACATTTTTCAATTGGGCGAAGCTCCGAAGTGTTTGGAGGGTTGACGTCTTTTGGTACAAAACTACATTATTATCTTTGTACCAGTCTAAGACGGACCGCGCATAGTGGCAAGACGCCAAATCCGGCCAAAACAGTGTCGGGCCATCGTGAGATCTCAAGAAGGGCACAAGTCGTTTTTGGAGGCATTCGTCCTTGTAGATTTGTCCGTTGACGGTTCCAGAGGTGATGAAGGGCTGACTCATTTTGCCACATCCGCAGATCGCTTGCCAGACAAAGAATTTTTGGCGAATTTCGACAGTTTCTTCTTCCGTACAACTTAGAGGTGGAGACGTAGTGTTCCTGTCCTGGCATTTGTTTGGTGTCGGCTTTAATGTCCATCACAATGCAGAACGGTTTCGTGAGCTACTCCTGTACATTTTTTTGCACGAGCTTTGGCCACCGAGTTCTGTTTATCGCTCCGGTTCGGTACCTTCTGGACCTTGTACACATGTAATCCAGAATGTTTCATTGTTTTCTGCACAAAACAAACTGAAACTTTCGCCGTTTTCACAACATCCCTGATCGAAATGTTGGGATAACGCTTAAATTGGTTCAATACCATCCTGGCCTTCTCCGGATTTGATGTGCAACGTTTTTGCCACTACCATTTTTCCGCTTGGTTGTCTTACGGTCCTTGAACGTTTTGATCACATGAGATACGGTTGAATGTGCGATTCCGAGCTGTTTTCCGATTCATCGATGAGAAGCGTTTGGGTTTTCGAAGTGAGTGCCCAAAATTTGTTGGCGCACTATTTCTTCATTCGAAGCAATCACTGAAATCACTCGACCGATTTTCACGAAACTCATTGACACAACACAATGAAATACATTCAGTTAAAATTTCAATAATTTTTAGCCACACGCTAAAAAGTTACGAACAATTGCGTGTGTCCAAATTTCATCGAATACAGTCTATATTGGTATAATTCTTCTTTAAGGCTTGTTCACGACAAAATCTGGACACTGCTAAATACGTATATCTCTGGAAAAACTTCATCAACGCGTGAAATATTTCGCAGCCTCATGAACGTCTGTTCATTATGTGAAATCAATTTTTGGTGATACTACAAGCTTTTAGATCGAAGAAGCTCAACAAACATCGTTGTTGAATTAGAGCTTGTTCAAACAAATTTGGAAAGGCTATTCAGCTATTCTAGAAGAAACAGCTGAATAGCTTCTCCAAGTTTGCTTGAACAAGCTCTAATTCAACACCGATGTTTGTTGGGAGAGCAGGTGGCGAAAAGCAATTGAGTGCGGTCGTAATGAAAATCCGGATCTGCCAGTAAGAAAACGTGCAAATAAGCACTGTCCACTAACGTTCTTAAATCTTTCGTTTCCTTTTTCCAACAGCCAGGAAGGCTGGGAGCGGAACAAAAACGGATCTCAGGAACCACCAGAAGCGCACGAAGGTGAAGCAAATATTGCAGAAGAGGCCAGATCGTTCGGTACGTACTGTGGCTAGAAAATAAAAATGTCTCCAACTTTTGTGCATACTTCCAATTAGAAAAAGCTGAAAAGGCCAAGTTTCCCAAAAAATATTTGGTTTGGCAGGCAATATGCTGTTGTAGTCGAGCAAGCCAAAGCTTCATCACTACCGAAACGGTAAACAAGGCAATATACCGTGAAGAATGGCCTAAAGAAGCGATTGTTACCGATTCCTATGCAGCCATGACGCTCCCTCCCTATTCTGGCACTGATTTGGCATCTTGTCACTACTCCAAACATGTTGTTGGAACGGTATAAAGCGAATGGATTCCTTGTTGTACCGAAAAAGGCGAATCCACCTAACTGCCCGGAGTTGCGATCTATCAAGCGGTATTGGGTACGCGTAAGTGAAAACTCTCTGATTATAAACAACAAGCTACAACTGTAGACGAAAATCGAAAATCTTGGACAAAAGAAGCTAAATCAGTTGCAAAGAAGTGTGCACAGACTCTAATGGCTGGAGTAAACTCAAAAGTTCGTAGTTTCTTCATGCAGCCTAATTAAGTAACTGTAATTAGTTTTAAGATGACTAATAATGCACAACTTAATGAATAAAAAATACATCTTGGATTGAACTAACAGCAATGTATTACTTCAAATTTAATCTGTCCAGATTTTGTCGTGCACAAGCCTTACGTAGTGCAAATGAATACGTGCCATGTCCGCTGGTTTTCATTCGGTGTCTTCTTTTTGCACACTACTGAGCTAGGGTAACGGAATGAAATTTCAGAATAGCACCTTTATTCAGCCTATGTACCAAATATGTCATAAATTTAGTGAAAATAGACAGTATATTGATGTGTAGCATTATGATCTAATCATTCTCAAGCAGTTGAGCACTTGAGTTGAGCTAAATATATTATCTTCACGATCTTCATACGAGCTAAATTTTACAAATTTGAGCAGATATGCTTACTAAGGCCGGTCCACGTTTGTTTTCGGACACCAAAATAATAGCAGCAAAATAAGTTTACACATAATTTAACAAATCCAATTGATTATTAAACAATAATAGAGTTATATCTACTTTAGAAACAGTTGTTTAAGATGTTAATCTTTTTCCTGTAAAATTCTCGAATTTCTTGTGGTACACCCACCATCAGGCTCCATACGTTATCCTCAGATACACCCGCCGTGACGATTCCCCATCTTCTCTTGAAATCATCAGTAACATTTGCTTTCTTCTAGCTTCGAAGAGTTTTCGCTTAACTAGAGCCCAGTATTCCTCATTAGCTGAAGTTCTGTACAGTTTTGTGAATTGGCTGTTTTTTGGCACGTATTTGACCTCTGGTACCTTCTACCATTCCAAGACGGTTTTCACATAGTGACAAGAGGCCAAATCAGGCGAAAACAGAGCTGGAGAGTCATGGTTTCTGATAATTGGTAGCAACTGCTTTTACAGGCATTCTTTCTCGTACAGATCTTTATTGATAGTGCCGGTATAGTCGAAACCTTTAGATTTTCAAGCACAACTGCATATGGCCTGCCAAATGAAATGCTTTTTGGGAATTTGAACACCTTATTTGTCCAGAAATGCTCAAGCGACGGCGTTCCTTTGCATTGCGGTATAAAAAGCCAGACCCGGAAGGTGTTTAAAGTTTTCGAGCACGTGTAATCTACACTGAAAGCAAACTATCCAAAATTTAACGTTGGCAGGCTTTATTATACTCTAGATGCACAGACAATAGCCACACGTTATTAATTAACTGTTCATATATAAATATTACATTACATTAATTAACTGTTCATTTACGTTATTAATCAACTGTTCATGTAGATCAATATACTCTTGATATTGGTATCATTTTCAATGGGAATGTATCAAAGTGTGGTTGTACATTTTTCAACTGGCGTAACCAAACCAAAACCTTGGCAACAAAATCTATACGGTAAGAGTTTCAAAGATTTCAATGTGGATTGACTGATAGATCATATGGTACGGGACGGGTTTTAAGCAGTTTATGCATCACCTGGGATATTTGATGAAGTTGTATGTGGCCTATAATTACAACTGCCAATATTTAGACTTAAATCCCTCTACTTACGTCTTATCTATCGGAACATAGCTTCAGAAACGAGCATTAGTCTCAGTAAATTTCAAAGCCAAGGAATAAAGTTCCCAATTGAAGAGACTTATTAATAGCATGTGTATTACTTTCCGATCATTAAAATGGTTTCTCCAGCTCCGCAATCTGTACATAAACTAACATTATTAGGCGAAATGAAATAGGCCAGTTCACGATTTGCTGCAAACGTCAATTTCCTCAACCCGCTGCTTTGTTTCACCCATCCGCTCTTGAAGACAATCAACCAAAACATGTCGATTGCTATGATCACAAATTCAGTCTACTAGCAGGTTATGAGACAGACTTACACGGAAATTTTTTAGTTTATCATTGATCTATAGATTGGCAATGTGTATTTCTTATTTAATTTCTCCCACGGAAATGTCAAAGCTGACTGTGACGACGAACGGGATGCTTTGTTTAAAAACAAACTAATGTAAGAGACAGCAGGCTTCGCGTTACAATACCGGTGCACTATAGCGATGCACGGCCATCCATTTTAACTTATTTTGAGTCGTTTTTGACTCATTCTCGTCATTAGTGGAGTCACTCAAATTTGAGTTAATGTAACTGGGATTGACAAGTCGACAAATCAAAAACTTCCATCTGATATGAGTCGATGTAATGACAGCTTGCAAGATCTGGCAATTATCAATTAGTTTTCCTCTTTCTTGTTCCATTTTGTATTTCCCTGAAACACGTTCGAAACTGCAACCGCGAATTTTTTTCTGATGTTGTTATTGTTATAGAGAACACATAAGATGTCATTGTTTTACAAATCCGACCACTGGGGTTGTTGTAAGAATCAAAAATGTTTGTTCACTACACTAGTGGGCCACACCTATAATACGGACGGCAACAAATGAAAGGCTCAGTTCTACTTGCAGCTCAAGTCGATAGCCTGCACTTAGAACAACTATTGCTATGAAAATTGTTGCGTTATTCATACAATGCGAAAAATAATCAAGATTTACATTGTTTCCGTCGAAAATACTACATACAAGCAAACGTCTGCTCCACATTTTACTTCGATGATTAATTCACGGAGGTAAACACGTCTAGTTGCCTAATCACGTTTATTTTATTTTTATTTTCAAGAGAAAAGGTTTCCTGAGACAAATTACTATCATGTTCAATGAACAGGTTGAACATGCAAACGAGACGCCACTGTCTTTTACGATTTTTTTTCTTTAAATTGGCCTTTTTTTCGTTCTTTCTCTGTACTTGGTTTTTTCCCCTTCTCTTTTACTACTAGTTCATCTTCGAACTATGAGTATTATTATCTCCTGTTTCCACTTTTAATAATTATTTTATTTTACTTGAAAAGTTGTATAAACAATAAACGGAGCTGCATATGTTCAATAAAATAATTTGTTCCAGTGAAATTTCTCATTCTTTACTAAGGACTCTATGAAATTCCTCTTTATCTTCTTGGGAGCTCTTTCTGATGTTTTGTTGAATCTGCACCCTTCTAACAAATCGTATAAAATTCTTCGAGATTTCTTTCTGCGGACTTATATCAACGAATACGAAAGGCGGGGGTTCATGTTTGTCAACAGGAATGATCTCACCAAGTATTCAATGAAATTTAAATCTAGCGTTTTCTAGCGTTCCAAGCTAATTGCTTTCTCGATACGCTTAATTGCTATCAACTTACTGTTCTAAATGCACTTCCACAATTATTAATTGGGAGTTTTCGATGCCTTGTAGCCATCTGAGCCAATTATGATTTTTGGTATCAAGTTCTTAGATCTTCACGAGATACAAAAAAAAATAGTTCAATTGATTGCAGATCTGGCTGTGAAAGCATCACACATTTTAAGTCGAACATTGTTCCTTCCCTAGTGCCATTTTTTTGACTTAAATTTCAAGTAGATAAAGCAGATCGATCCAACATGCATGTCACGATAACGACAAATCGTATTTTTAACAAAAAATTGATGCGTTTTTCTCTATACAGCACAAGAACGGTCTTTTTCTGTACACGAATATTTCGTTCATTTGATAGTATAACAACGAATTGATTCGTGACTGAACCGTTGTATTTCGTAGTAAGAACTAAATGTTATTTTCAGGTATTTTTTAATTAAACCTCAACAGCTTAACCCGCTACATGTTTATTGAGTTCAAGTGTTAAAAATGCTTGCTTATTAGTTGTGAGTTAAATTGTTTTTAGAATAAACATTAAATACTGACCAATGATGAATTTTATGTGACTTGATCTCTATGAAATCAACGGGAATTAAGACTCCATCGTAATCAACGAGAATTAAAATTTTATAGATAAGCCATTTTGCATGATAAAAAGCTTCATGGGCTCACATTTATGCCGCTCACTGTGAATGGGCACCTTACTACTCTGCTAGCCACCGGACGTTGTACGTAGTCGGTCTGCAAATCCTACAAATGTTACAGTTTTGCATTCGCCATCTACAGCGGGAGAATGGGAAGAGCGAGAGAAACTGTTGAGTGTCATTGATTAAAAATTCAATTTGCAACCAGCAAAAACAACAACCGCATTTGGATTTGTTTAGTTTTGCTTAGCATGGCGCCGGCTGGTACCGGCTGGGGAGGGAAAGGCTCTTGCTGAGTTCTAGTTCCAATTTTGTGGAGGCGTGAAGCTCTCGCTGCCCATGTTTTACTTTCTTTCTGCTGCGGGGAAGAGAATTGTTCAGGTCGTCATCATTCGTACATCAAATTGATGATTTGTCCCCCTCGGGGATAATGTCATTAGATTGTTTGTGCTATAATATGGTTAGAGGAGTTGGTTGATGATACTCATCCGGAGTTGGGACAACGATCTGGATTTGATGGAGTCACTTTGCTATTTTCTCAAACCATCAATTCCTGGGAAGTGTGTATGACAAATATGTCCTCCATCAGAACAATTGCTTGCATAAATTGAAGTCAGCGTCGATGACCGTCAACCTAGGAATATTAAGCATATCGATTCCGCCAAAGGAATAGTAATAAATCAACATTAATGAAGTTCACTGCCACTATGAACACAATGGCCAAGCTCCAGGACACGTCCCCGAAATGGTCTTGAAAGCAGTAGGCAGGCTCTACTAAATCATCATCTTCGATTCCGATAACGGTTTAGGTGACCGCTTTGCGCTCAACTGGAAGAAGAACGATTCAATAAATAATCTCCGCTTTCGGATCGCAAGTGCACTCACAGGATATGACCGTCATTCGATCGACCACTGCTGCATTCATTGGCACTTCCTCTCGTCGACCGAGGAATGACGAAATTGCGATTAATTATTGTGTTTCAGGATCGGAAGACGCCGGGGTTGATGGTGTGTTAAAAATCGTAATTATCACTCGATTGGAAAGTGAT
>JASCZW010014749.1:0-22197 GCA_034211315.2 Aedes japonicus
CTATACATACGAAACACAAATTAAAACCAAACATGAGAACTATCCCTACCGCTATGCAAATTTGTATGCAGGGGTTTTTGGGTCCGGGAATGGATCTTATGATAGTTCGACACCCCTCCCGCCTATAGAAAGAGGGCTTCTATCCAATTAAAAACTATTTTCTGCATTACTAATCGAACAAGTGGAACCAAATATGGCATGTGGAGGTTTTTGTAGGCAAGAAATGTTTCTACGGTGGTTTACGACCCCCTCATCTTTGGAAGAAATGAATACAAATGAAACACGAATTTGAGCAAAACATGAGAATTATCCCAACAGGTATGACTAATTTTATGCAGGGATTTTTGGAGTTGGGGAAGGTTCTTATGATGGTTCGAGACCCCTCCCGCATCTAGAAGGGGTGCTTCCACACCAATGAAACACAAATTTCTGCATAACTCGAGAACTAATCAAACAAATGGAACCAAATTTGGGATGTGGGGGTATTCGGAACCAAGAAATGTTTCTATGGAGGTTTGAGACTCCTGCCCTCTCTGGAAGGGGAGGACTCTCATGAAAATTAGACACAAATATCAACCAAACATGAGAATCATACCTACTGTTATGAAAACGTATATGTTCACCAAAAGGGGTCGTTGAGGCCGGAGAAGGTTCTTATGATGGTGCGAAGCACCTTCCCGGCCTGGAAGGGGAGGATTTCCATACAATTGAAACACAAATTTCTGCAAAACTCGAGTTCTTGGAATTGGAGTTCTTCAAATGGAATCAACTATGGCATGTGGGGATTTTGGGCAGGGTTTTTGTTCTTAGGTGGTTCGTGACGCCTTCCCTCTGGAGAGGGGAAAGGAGGGCTCTCAAACCAATGAAACAGACATTTGAACCAAACATGAGAATTATCCATGCAACTAAAACACAAAATGTGTATTTCTCGGGTAAGAAGCATATTCTGATAGAAGTTTGAACCCCTTTTTAGTCAAGAATTGGTTGAGTGCTACATTATGCACAAGAAGTTAATCTTAGGTTATGCAAGAGAAAATTACGTACAAACTGACAGGATACGGCTTTGTTTGCTTTGAAATACTTCTACGCACAAAGCAAAACCGGTAGAAACAACCGGTGCAAGCGTTGAATTAATGACACAAACCTTTATTTTTGCATAAATAACATACACACAAGCAAACAAAAATATTTTAACCAGATTCATCCAGAACCATAAACGCGCCAGTATTATTCATTTTTCATTCATTTAGTTGCATGCGTTGCAAGGCTCGCACCGAGTTCAGTTAGTTCGAATATAAAAATCATAAGGAAAAAGCTCTCAGTGTAGTCTTAACGGAAGAAGGTATGCTGCATGGGTGCACTGCTTGAGTTTGAACAGCGTATACCGTATTATCTTGCGATACTGAGCTGCTCAAATCCATCGCCACGCCAGCTTCCGCTGAGGAGAGAAGCAGACAAAGGATTTCTCCAACAAGTACACGGAGAAAAAACAGTCCCGTTTGAAACAACAAACTTGTTGGTTGACATCCAAACTAAAAAACTGGTTGTTTTAAAAGCCCGTTTTGTTGTTTCAAACCAACGATTTCGTTTTGAAACAAACTGGTAGGTTGGTTGTTTCTACCTAAATATATTACCACAATACAACACAAATTATGGTTGTTCTAAGCTAATATTTTTGTTGTTTACACCTTGAGAGGATTTATTATTACCAAAACACAGGTTGCGTTGACCCAGGAAACAAATTGAAATTTTAGATTGATTCAACCAGAGCGGCGGTAAAATCAAACTGATATTTTGTTAGGAGAGAAAAAGAACTAAAGATTGAGTTTGAAACAGACTTTTTTATTGGTTTATTTCATTATTCCATCATCCGGTCCTGCTGCATGCTCTGACGCTGTCACTAAGCAATAGGTAAAAATTTAATATTTTAATTTAAAAACAACCCTGAAAATAGTAGAAAAGCTCGCATTAACATTTGTAGATTACTCTCAAGAGAAGTCTATTGTAAATGTGCACTTATCTAATGTTTCTAATTAGTATTTTATTTAAATAAATATTCTTGAAATAACAGTAGAAATGTAGGTGAATGTAAACGGAAATGTTTGTTGATTCAACCGTTTTAATTTGCTGTTTCAAACAGCAATGCACTTTACGAATCATACTAAAATTTGTTTGAAACAAACCATAAGCGTTGGTAGAATCAACCAACAAATCTGTTTGTTTTTGTAGCTGTCATAATAAAACAACCAACATAATGGTTATTTCAACCGGATATCAGTTGAACTTAACTGCATAATTCCCAAAACAATTACTCAAAATTTTGGTTTGTTTTAACCACCGTAGGTAGTCAAATCAAACTAATGTGATGTTTGTGCCCAATTCAACGTAAAACTCCGGTTAAATGAAACTAGAATATGTTTGTGTTTACCAATCTTTTTTCTCAGTGTAACAAGTAACAGACAGGCGAGCGTATTGCTGCTCTGGATAGGTCGCGTTCATGGTGCTTTGTCTTTCCGATCGGTTAACGGACGGTGGTGCTGCACAGGATAGTTCGCTTCGCCAAGTCACTTTATCGGCCTACTTTACTCTCCTATCGGTAGTAGATTGATATTCAACTGGAATTGTGTCGGCGTCGGAATTTAATTGCAGCATCAATCGGTAGCGTGCTTTCGAATTGCACCACATTGGTCGGTGAACCCACCAATCGATTTTCAAGCATTCAAGCACGTGCAGAAAGGTTTTGAATACCGGACAAATCAGCTCCACATCGCGAACAACGACAAATTCGATCACATTTAAAAGGGCTCGTGGTGCTGACAATGCGTTGCATCAAAGCCTGGAAGGCCTTCATAAGAAGTGAGCAACATTAGGTCTGAGGAGTTGAACAGCATCTAACCTTACCTGGCCACAGGGCTTTTTTTTTATCATTTCTCGATCTAGTACATCGGCAGAGGGCGGCCACGAGCGCTGGCCGGCGTAGTTCAGGCGAAAGAAGCACACCGTCGCAACAACCCACGTGCTCGGGTCGGAGTATCTCTCTCGGTCTCGAGGCAAACACGTAGCCACCCTGCAGTTCACTGTCACTGGCAGATACGACGGCCAAGGTGCACGGAACCTCTGGGCTGGATCAGCCACCGGAAGTGGCACACGGAGGGGTGGAACGTCTCGATCAGCATGAAGCAGTGTAGATGTGAGCAGAAGATGCAAGTGCACTCAGCGGCCGGGCTAGTAGCTAAGAATGGGGCCATCGTTAGTAGGCAAAATTGATTAAGGAGTGTATCGAATATAAGCTATCCAAATACATTTGCGTTGTACGCATGTATTTGTGATGTTTATGCTCTGAACACTGCATGCGGTGCGTTTGACTGTCATCTTGCTTTTGTTTACTTGTTTGTGCGGTTCAAATTCTGCGTTTTCAAAATGTCGCGTATTGAAAAGGAAGTGAAAATTGGTTCTGGACACATGGCTAAGTGAGAAGGGTATTACTATGCGAAAATTGGCGAAGCGGTTTGGAATTCATCATGCGAGTGTTAAAACCATCATTAATAAGTTTGGGGAACACTATTCTTTGGATGAGCTACCAGGAAGAGGCAGAAAACCCGAGTCTTCCAACCCGAAACTGGAGCAGAAAGTGGTATCTCTAATCATGAAGAACAAATCACTGTCAATACGTGATTTGGCCAAAAAAGCAGGAACGAGTGTCGGAATGATCCAGCGTATCAAGAGGCGAAACCACCTGAAGACCTACAAGAAGTAAATCTCGAAACAAAGTGCAGAACAGAAGAAGCGAGCAGCAACAAGGGCCCGGAAATTGTATTCGCGTCTTTTGCAGCGTCCGGATGCATGCGTTTTGATGGACGATGAGACCTATGTAAAGGAGGACTCAAAAACCCTTCCAGGTCCACAATACTTTACTGCCGTCGTTGGGGAGGATGTGAGCGATGCGGACAGGTCAATTCAAGTGGAAAAATTCGGCTCACTATGCCAAAACCACTCTCAATTGGCTTGCGGAAAAGGGTATAGATTTCGTTGAGAAAAATATCAATCCACCAAATTGCCCTCAGCTTCGACCCATCGAACGTTACTGGGCAATCGTGAAGATGGTCTTCAAGAAGACTGGTAAGGCAGCTGGGAACATGCAGGAGTTCAAAAAAATTTGGGCTCTTGATGAAGAGCATTCGATCCAAAGTTCGAAAATTCGTGAAGGAATAACCTAAATTTCATCCGGTCTTCATTATGTTCAAGTTTAACCTCGTACAATAAAGGATCAATTTTTTGTATGAATAAAATATCGGTTTTCAACATAATTTGAAAGAAAGTTTGTGGATAGCTTATTTTCGATACACTCCTTAGAGTAAGGAAGAATGATATTTAGTCCGGATGCTAGTTATAGGAAGTAAGGTACGTTACGGATACGAATAGATGGACAATGAAACACGATAGAAATACATACATGTAATATCGAATATATTCAGTTCTTGTTGTTGCTTATTTTGTTACTTTTCCGAGAAGCTAGTCTAAGGTTTCACCCCTTAAGTAACAGGGGAACCTGACACGTTACAGGCTGCTCGAACAAATAAATAAAAGAAAGGTTATCTTATTGAAACAAAATTTGGATCTAACTGACCTTTAAAATTGATTAATACTTGATTTAATACTTTTTTCCAATCGCAAATGGTAGAATCAATTTCCTACCTCTCCCCAGAAACAATGGTCTACGCGCATATTTTATTGTTCATTTCAAGCACTAACTAAAATGCTTTCGAATATGTTTTTGAACTTGTGATTTATCTTTGAAGAATCAAATTGCAATGTATCCAGCACAGCCACAGTCAATCGTAGATCAGGCGTGTCGAATGGCGTGTTTAAAAAACAGATTTGTTACTCTGTTTGCTCTTTGGGCTGCGGCTAAGAAAGATGGATTGCCTGAGGGTGTTAAATTGATATTTATTGGATTTCCATCTCCGGTATGCCCATCGGGAGCAGAAGATATTGAGATTAATCGCTTCAGATAAGATGGGAATGGGAGCTGTGTAAATTGAGTATATCATTAAGGGTGTCTACCCAGACCCCAACCATGTTCTCGTTGATTGGAATATTGTCAACAACACTAACTCCGTGGCAAATTGCAGTCCAAAACAACGCAACTGACAGTCCAAGGCATACAATTTTCCATTTGTCAACTATAATTAAATGATAAAAATCCTTATCGATTCAAATTTTCCGTTTTTTGAATTCGTTGTGCCCTTTCAGAACCCATTCGATATTTTCATTATCTCTCATCTGTCTTCCGCTGAACATGAAAAAAAGCAACACAATCATCCGAGCCTCGCAAGAGGCCAAACCAGTTCCAATTCGATCGGTCACGGACACTTGTATTGGATGTTGGTTCCTGCCTAGTACACTCAAGTCTTTTTTTACGCGGTTTTTTTTTACACGGTTTTTTTTTACACGGTTATTTTTACGACGATTTTTGAAATAACGCGGTTTTTTTTTACGACGATTTTCGAAACAACGCGGTTTTATTTTACGACGGTTTTTCGAATAACGCGGTTGAAGACCCAAAAAAGCCTAAGTGTTTTCTAAGCATGTACATACAATGAAAAAGTTAAAAAACGCGAAAAACATTATTAGATACTTGGTGTGTCATGAAGAAGATTAGTTTCTTCGGAGTTCAGTTAACCTACGCCTTCAATGGTGTGCTGTGGAGGGACTGTTTACATATTATGCCACGTCCGACACCATTGTGAAAAGCAAGATAGCGACTTCCGGTTTGTGAAAAGGCGCCGAATATTCTACAATATGGGTATTTTTCGAGACGGGGACAACGTTTACAGGCTGGAAATCGATGACCGACGTCATTTTGGAAACCAAGATGGTGACCTTCGGTTTTCATACAAAATGGTCATGTTTGGAGGCTTGTCTTTCACTTTCTCGTGAAATAATTGAAATTTTGGCAATAGCCTAGAAATAACCTGCATTTTCAACTTAAATAAATTCATAATTTTTCACTCACCACTTCAGAAACTACGACAAAACAATAAGACCTCCTTTTGATATCCATAGTTTATCCATAGTTGATGAGTGTGAATTACAATCTATAGTTGGTATACTGATATTTAAATCACCCATGCATCAATAATCAAAATTCAGATCCTCAGATTCAGAGCATCCTTTAAGGAAATCAAAAAGTGGTCATATTGTTTTGTCATATGCGGTGTCTGTAACTTTTAAAGTGGTGAATGAAAAATGATGCATTTAATGCAGATGAAAATTTAGGCTACTTCAGGACCACAGCCGAAATTTCAGCTCAATTGGTTTTAGAGATAATGAAGGCAAGCCCCTAACATGACCATTTTGTATGAAAATCAGGCTTTGGTCTTATTGTATAGTCCGTCACTGTATATGTACATAGAAAGTGTGCAACCTGTTTGAAGTAGCCAATTATTTCTAGGTGTGTGTGAAAAGGAAAATTAGTCACATAGAAAAAAGTTCTGAAATTAAATGCACACGACTGTTATTGACAATAATGTAATCGTTTATCCTAACACTGCTGCAGACGAAATTCACGCTACTTGTAAAAGTCACTCAAAGTAAACACAAAATTTGGGGTTGCCAAATCATACAGACAAAATATCTCAGTTGGCCGTGTAACCAAATTAACTTTTATTCTCTCCACGCGTCTCTTAATAACATAGTCTCTGGTATGTATGAGAGTCTCTTTATCTCGATATTCTCTCTATCTTGATGATTCCCTATTTCTATAGTCCCTTGAAAATATTAGCAAGCAAATTACCTTCCAAATGTCGATGAAAAAACTGCGAAAATTCAAGTTCACCTGTGTTTGGAGCAAGCGATCGAGATTTGCTCTGGATACGGGATACACAAACAAAAACTGTTGCAACGCGAAATGCTTCTAGGATCGTTCTAGCAGGCTAGTCAATTTCTGTTCTGAATGTCGATCTCTCCCTACCTCGATGGTCCCTTCTATATCGAGGTATGGAAAGTTGACAGTAAATACATAAATGCTGATAAAAACGGATAATTTTCATCCTGTCTTAGCTATAAATTAATGATAACCATGAATTTTGTCTTCTAACAATGCAATATGCGTTGAAACTATGCAAATGCTCTTTCACAGTTATTAGTGTTAGTGTTTTTCGATATGAGACGGTTTTTTTACGATGATTTTTCAAATAAAACTGTTCGCGACGATTTTTGAAATAACGCGGTCTTTTTTTACGACGATTTTTGAAATAACGCGGTTTTTTTTACGACGATTTTCGAAATAACGCGGTTTTTTTTACACGGTTTTTTTTTACACGGTACGTATCCCCCGTGTAAAAAAAGACTTGAGTGTACTTGTGTATGTGTTCCTCTCGAGCAGTTGTTGGTACTTCGGAGAATTGTTACAAATTTGGCACCTTTTCCGTGTCCGATTCTCGGCCCGATTGTCTCATCACTCTCCAGCTCGTCTAGAAGTCAGGCCCAGCAAACAATCAGTGGCCATGGGATGATTAGGGTTTGATTGTTTCCCTCTCTACTCTGCTGCCGCCAGAAGTTGTGGCGACGAGGAACCATTCCGGCATTCGAAACTAATCACATTAGTAACAGTATCATTTATTGGTTTCTTTTCGGCCTGTGTGTTTTAGATTAGAACGGAGTGATTTATTCGGTTGCTATTTTTCTTTTCCCCTTTCCCGACGATGGTTCGGTTCTTCTAATGAAGTTGGACGAAGAAAATCACGGCCGCTTTTCTTTCTCTATGACGGAAGTTTATCGGTTCCGATTGTTTGCCTTTCAGGAATTTAATTAAGTCGTTGTTGAGGGACGAACTGCGAGACGATGGAAGCGAAATAGGTTTACACGTGTGAACAAAGAGGCCGGAGTTTAATGATGTTGTCTCCCTAGGTTTGTTTTTTCCGATATATGAACTGCTGAAAATCGTTCATTAGGTCTATTTTGATTTTTCATGTAGCTCCGCTTGTTGTTTTTTATTGTAACATGCAACTATGCGTTCTTTTTTTTTGTTTTCAGCGTTAATTTTGCATAATCAGTGCCATACTTGCGCTGAACTGACCGGCTTGACGTGCGGCAAGGGCTCAGTTTTTCCAGTGTTCTATTTGTATCTATTTATTTATTTTTTCTCAAGCACCCACACTAATAAGTGGGCCAACAGCATCCGATCCAACAGTAAGGTTTAAATCGGTTCTCAAAATCGTTTTTTTTTTCGTATTCTTGCATTCGATTCAAATAAACCAACCACACTTGTTAGTGGCCCCAACAGCATCCTTACTGCTGGTGTAAACCAGTGCCTACATTTGAATAACTTTCATGTGCATCTCTGTTCAGAGAATAAACCGGGAACATAACTAGAAATGCGAAGAAAAATTAGTATTTTCCGTTTAATTCCAACTATCTTTGCTTATCTTGACAGATACGTGTATTTCGCCTACAATGTGCAGACTTCTTCAGAGTCTCGTACTAATAACTCGACTCGCCAAAGTTTGATTGCATTCGTTCAAGTCTCAGCTGCATTGCAATCACGGACGTCAAGAATGGGTGACTGGCGGTGAAAAGAAAAGCAAACCGACTTCCGAGCAAAAGAAGAATAAACAATTGATTGTTTACATCCACAATTTAGTTCCACAATTAATTAAGCTGAATTGGTTTTCCTAGTTAAATGAATTTGCTTCTTATTAAAATCTAATTAATTAAACACAAAACAGTAAGTTAAATATCTATACTATAAAATAATTGTTAAACCTAAAATTTGTTACGGTTCCTATACTACACACAGATATTAGTTTCTGGTCAGATCGGTAGCACAAGATAGTGTAAGTAGCATAACCTAAAATTTTGTAAACATAATTTAATCCCTATTAAACTTACAGTTTAAAAGTTACACTAAACAGATAAAACTGAGTTGTGCTTCTCAGGACCCGGTATCCGAATGCCGATCTGCCCCTCGAACCATACATACATACATTTATTGGTTCAACATCACATTTAGGACAAGACATTATCAACAATAGTACGCCATAATACTCGGTTTGCGGCTGCCGCTCTCCAACCTCGGTCACGCCCAGTGCTGGTCAGATCACGCTCCACCTGGTTCGGCCATCGTGCTCTCTGCGCTCCACGCCTTCTTTTGCCCACCGAATCAGTAGTGAACACCAACTTTGCAGGGTTGTGGTCCGGCATTCTTGCAACATGCCCTGCCCACCGTATCCTTCCGGCTTTGGCCACTTTCTGGATTCTGGGTTCGCCGTAGAGTGCAGTGAGCTCGTGGTTCATCCTTCGCCGCCACACACCGTTCTCCTGCACACTACCGAAGATCGTTCTTAGCACGCGTCGCTCGAAAACTCCGAGTGCTTGCAGGTCCTCCTCGAGCATGGTCCATGTCTCAAGTCTGTAGCGGACCACTGTAACGCTATTAGCGTTTTTTACATGGTGCATTTGGTGCGGGGGTGAATCTTTTTAGACCGCAGTTTCTTCTGGAGCCCGTAGTAGGCACGACTTCCACTGATGATGCGCCTTCGAATTTCACGACTCGTATTGTCGTCAGCAAAATTCCTCTACCACCTTGAAGGTATCTCCGTCTATCGTGGCATTACTTCCTAGGCGGATCCGGTCGTGTTCGGTTCCACCTACCAGCATGTACTTTGTTTTCGACGCATTCACCACCAGTCCGACCTTCGCTGCTTCGCGTTTCAGGCGGGTGTACAGCTCTGCCACCGTTCCAAATGTTCTTGCGATAATGTCCATGTCATCCGCAAAGCACACAAATTGACCAGATTTCGTGAAAATCGTACCCCGGCTGTTGAGCCCGGCTCGTCGCATTACACTTCCAGAGCGATGTTGCCCCTAGAATCAACAATCTTTTAAAACTATCGACATAAGTGCCAGTCGTGCCGTTGTGAAGGAGTCATCACGCGTGTCGGAAATGAACAAGGCGGGAGGTTGCGTTAATTGTTAGCGCCCCGTTACTAACGACAACTTTGTCGCAACATGCGATGTACGGGAGCTACAGGATCGGTATCAGAAAGGTCTTGGACGTCCCGTAACTGTCTTCCAATGAGTGTCGTCTCCAGGTCAACAAATAAATCGGCTCGAATTGCATTGAAGCTGCAGAAGTTGGAAGAAGAGAGCGCGGATCAGCAGTGCTCGGCGGAAGCAAAAAAAGAGCCATTGAGCAGGACAAAAAGCGTAGGCAGGAGAAATACACCCTGCTAAAGGAGCAGCTAGAAGACGATAGGGATACCATCAGCCACCGTAGCCGGATGAGTGGAAAGGAAAATGTACAAAGAGTGACACAATGGATAGAATAACTTCCATTGGACGTTTCGCCAGGTGAGGAAGCAGATGGAGGGACACCTTTGGTCATAGAGCAACGTAAACAGATGGATTTCCATAATCCTACAACGGAATGTCCGGCAAAGGCCCATGCACAGAACGAGAAGGAAACGACACAGCAATCAGAAGTGCCTCACAACGTATCACAGCAGATCAAGAAGAATGAAACCTCGACGGATCGACCGCAGCTTTAAAGGATTCAGCAGCGAAACATCGGCGTGATTCCTAAAACGAAGCAGCAAGAAGGCGATCGTGTTGGAACAACCGTAGCTAACAGTATTCCTTCTGCGCCCTCTGTACTGCCACCAGGTAACAAATGACTTATCCCAATGTACATACAAAAACTCCTGCTCAACAGAGCTACAGTTCTTATCTAGATCTGGTAGCAATATTAGAGGCCAAATTGTCCGAAAGTAAAAGATACTAGTTCTGGCCCAACCTATTGGGACTGAGCTTCTGGCATCCCGCCCCAACGGTTCATCTCTCTACGCCTTTGAGGAGGAACGCTAGTGGATGCGCTCTCAAAGCCAATACAAGCCAAAATATTAGCAAACTCCAACCAAACATATTTTCAGCTTTGTCGGGTTAGCCGCTCGACAAGTAATGGCTCGTGATTTGCCTATAAGGAGTGTATCGAAAAGTAGTTATAAACATTCGATGCGTTATTACGCATAAACTACTGTATATATTTTTAGCGTGTAAGCGCCATTTTGCTTTGTTTACATGTCAAAAATGATTATTCGGTTCATTCATTTCCGTTGATAAAGTTGTATTCAAAATGTCGCGAATTGAATTTGAGACTAAAAAGAAAATTCTGCACACTTGGTGCACCGAAAAGGGTGTTACTTACAACCAGATTGCGAAAAGAGTAAATGTTCACCCGGCAAGTGTAAAACGCATCATCGAAAAGTTTGGTAAGAGTGCTCCCTCAAGGATTTACCAAGAAGTGGCCGGAAACCCGGCTCCAGCAACTCCGATTTGGACCAAAAAGTTGTGGATTATATTCAACGGAACAAATCTGCCTCTACTCGCGATCTAGCCAAGAAGTTCAGGACCAGCATCGGAATGATTCAACGAATCAAGCGCAGGAATGACTTGAAGACGTACAAAAAGCAGAAAGTGCCCAAACAAACTCCGGAACAAAAGTCTCGTGCCAAAACCCGGGCTCGAAAGCTGTACAGCTGCATTTTGGACAATGTCGACCAGTGCATTTTGATGGATGACGAAACATACGTTAAAGAAGATTCAAGAACGCTACCGGGGCCGCAGTTTTATACTAAATCTGTTGGGGAACGTGTGCCAACCGCAGATACGACTGTTGCGATGGAGAAATTCGGTCAGAAGGTGCTCATTTGGCAAGCTATTTGCACATGTGGCTTGCGTTCTTCAATTTTCTATACAAAAGGAACTATAAATGCTGAGATTTATCAAAAGGAATGTTTGAAGAACAGGTTGCTACCATTGTATAGAAAGCACCAGTCCCCTCCTCTCTTCTGGCCAGATTTGGCATCGGCACATTACGCCAATTCCACTCTACAGTGGCTGACGGAGAATAACATCAAGTTCGTAGAAAAAGACATCAACCCACCAAACTGTCCCCAGTTGCGACCGATCGAACGCTATTGGGCAATAGTCAAGTGTATATTTAAGAAGAATGGTACAGTGTCCCAAAACATGACCGATTTTAAGAAAAATTGGGCAGCGGCATCCAGGAAGTGCACAAAGGTCACTGTGCAGAATTTGATGGCAGGTGTCAAATCAAATGTACGGGCATTCTACAGAAATGAACATGATGACTAGTTTTTCCGTTTGGATCTTTTGTAATCATGTTAAGCTATAATAAACTGAAATAGTATGTTAATTTTAACCATGTTTTCATGCCTATTTTATTATTTGGAAGTTTATAACTACTTTTCGATACACTCCTTATTTTCCGGTGAGCGGGATCATTGGCCAATATTTATAAGCAGCTTCGTCAATTCCACGCTCGCTTGTGGGTATAATAATGCTAAGAATCTTGCGCATCTTCAGCGATGATTGGAGAAATTGGAGACTATGATCGACTTCGGAATGGCAGTACGTAGCCTATGTGACCATTTAGAAGCTGCCGGTCTACTTGAGCTGTTTCAAGTCCAACTTTTCTGATGAAAGCAGCACCCGGTAGTCAATTTGAAAACGTTCGGCGATTTCAAGAATTGACTACCGAATACTGCTTTCGTCGAAAGTGGACAATTTATCAATGAATATTGTACTCTAATGCGCCAGGCACATTACTGCCATTCCGGTATCATGGTCTCAACAATCATCATCTGAAGATCTGGGTCTTAACGTATTATATAGAAACGAGCGATGTCATTGACAGCTTCTGCAAATATTGACTAATGATCCTCTTTCACCGAATTATCGAAATAGTTATAAACTTCCAGATAATAAGTAGGCATGAGCAATAGTTAAAATTAACATGCTATTTCAGTTTATTATGGCAACATGTTTGCAGAGATCCAGACGGAAAACTAGTCATCATGTTCATTTTATGGAGATGCCTAAACACATTTGTTGACACCTGCCATCTGCACCAGTGACGCTGTGCATCCTATTTTTCTTGGAAATCGGTCATGTTTTGAGATACGTGGGACTATGATCGACTTCGGAATGGCAGTACGTAGCCTATGTGACCATTTAGAAGCTGCCGGTCTACTTGAGCTGTTTCAAGTCCAACTTTTCTGATGAAAGCAGCACCCGGTAGTCAATTTGAAAACGTTCGGCGATTTCATGTACGAAGTAGTTACAACGATAAGCAGACTGAAGATGGACGTTGGAGGAAGCAGCAGCGGCCAGCGAAGCAGGATTCAGCCTCCAGCGGTGAGTCAGCCAAAAGGAACGTGTATGTTTTTGTTGTAAGAAATCAGGTCACCGTATAGCGGAGTGCACAGTGTTCAAATCGTACACCGTGAATGATCGATAGAAGTTTGCGCAAACTAACGGTCTATGTCGAAGTTGTCTAAATGCACATGGTAGAAGGAGCTGCAGAAGTGCGACACCGTGTGTGATTGAAGGATGCCAATTTCGCTACTATCCGTTGTTGCATTCAAATCGCTTGAGCAGTCAGCCGACGTCAGGGTTGTCAATGGTGCAGAACTACACTCATCGACAGTACAAACAGCACCTGCTTTTTCGTATTATTCCTGTCATCATCTCCGGACCACAAACCACCATTGAAACGTTTGCCTTCCTGGACGAAGGGGCATATCTATCGCTGATTAAAAACAATCTGGTGGAGCAGCTGGGTATGGATGGATGTACAAAACCATTGTGCCTCAAGTGGACATGAACCATTACAAGAGTCGCGTCGGAGTCAAAACTTGTCCGAGTTTCGATTAGAGGAGCGAACCATCGGAAACGGTTCTCCCTCAATGACATTCGCACGTTGAAGGAGCTTAATCCACCGGAACAGAGCCTGAACTTCAATGATCTTACAGAACGCTACCTGTATCTTCAAGGTCTGCCAATCGTCAGCTACGAACAGGCTGTTCCTCGTCTGTTAATAGGAGTCAACAGTGTGAACCTTAGGTACCACTTCAAGTAAAAGAAGGCAAAAAAGGCGAACCTATCACTGTGAAGACCAGACCTGGATGGAGCATCTTCGGTGGTAATGGTAAGGAGTCAGCACATACGTTGCATTTCCATACATGCGAATGCGCGAGTGATCAGGAGCTTAAAAATACTGTTATAGATTACTTCACGATGCAGGTGTGAAGAAGGCCACGTGCTGAGGAATTCCTAGAAGAGACGACTGTACGGGTCAGCGAAAGATTTGAAACTGGACTATTGTGGAAGTATGAAGACATAGAGCTTTCAAATAGTTACATCATGGCGGCAAAGCGGTTCGAGTGCCTGGAGCGCAAGATGACACGGGATCCCGCTCTTGCGGCTAACCTGAAGAAGCGGATTACATAGTACTAAATGAAAGGTTACGAGCATCGCGCGACGGATGACGAACTCGAACGAGCAGATCCCAAACGTGTGTGGTATCTACCACTTTGGCACAGTGACGAATCCATGAGAGCCTGGTGAAGTTCGTTTAGTGTGGGATGCGGCAGCCAAGATAGATGGAATATCGTTGAATTCTAGGCTGCTTGAAGGTCCAGATTAGCTTGCTTCACTTCCAGCGGTATTATTTCGTTTCCGGCGTATTGGGTGGCAGTTTCCTGCAGACATTAAATAAATGTTCCATCAGCTGTTAATCCGAGAGCAAGACCGCGATGCTCTACGACTCTTGTTCCGGAACGATCCATCAAAGTGATTTGATATCTATATAATGCACGTGGCAACCTCCCAAGTAGCACACGCCGGTCATTATTAGTTGTAGAAACTTGATTATGACTTAGCAAGTAATATTTATGTTATCTCAACCGAATGGTAACAAGTGTGCTACTAGGGCTTTGGGGCCACGTG
The DNA here is from genome assembly GCA_034211315.2 of Aedes japonicus. Classification (NCBI taxonomy): domain Eukaryota; kingdom Metazoa; phylum Arthropoda; class Insecta; order Diptera; family Culicidae; genus Aedes; species Aedes japonicus. Next base: position 14,812 of record JASCZW010014749.1, read on the forward strand.
TGCGCCAGCGTTAGCGCAATATGTAAAGAACCTCAATGCTGCTGACTTCTCTAATCGCTGCCCACGAGCGGTTGAAGGTATATTGAAAAACCATTACGTGAATGGCTTTCTCGACAGCTTCAAGAGCGAAGATGACGGGATTCTTGTGTCCCAAGAAGTGAAAGCTATACACCAAAAGAGAGGATTCCACATTAGAAACTGGCTATCCAACTGCTCGAAGGTGCGTAATGAACTGAATGAAGAGGAGACAATGGAAAGTAAGAACCAACCTGAGTCCAACGGAAGAGAGTGACCGAGTAGTGGGAATGTGGTTCTCTATGAAGATGAAGGATGCAATCTAGCAGGTGGTTGATAGCGGTGATCGGCCACGACAGATGCTGAAATGTCTGATGGGCATATTCGATCCACTGGGACTTCTGAGTGTGTTCCTCGTACACGGCAAAATACTGCTTCAAGATGCGAGGCGGTGTTATTTCACGGAAGCGACCACAAAAACATACGATCAATGTCAACTTCACATTTTCGTGGATGCGCAAAGCAGCGTCAATCCCTGCGGCTTATTTCAGAGTAGTCAACACTGAAGGTAAAGCTGAATGCACATTAGTCGCTGCCAAGACAAAGGTCGCACCACTCAAGCAACTGTCAATTCCATGATTGGAACTACAAGCAGCGGTTCTGGGAAGTCGGTTGATGTCGTTTGTACAGGAGGGACACAATGTCGAAGTGAAGCAACGTTTTCTGTGGAGTGATTCAGCGACGGTATTAGCCTGGTTGCGAGCTGACCACCGCCGGTACAAACAATATGTAGCCTGTAGGATTGCAGAGCTACTATCAACAACAGACGTCGCAGAATGGCGATGGGTTCCCAGCAAACTCAACCCTGCAGATGCTGCGACGAAATGGGAGAAGAACTCGTGAGGTCACCGACGAGTGGTTTAGAGGCCCGTGGTTCCTTCTTCTTCCCGAGGAAGAATGGCCGAAGCAAATTGTAGAACACGCTCAACCGGATGAAGACCTACGACTATGCTTTGTGATCCAGGGCTCTACAATTCCTGTCACCCTTGTGGATTTCTCTCGTTTTTCGAAGTGGCATCGGTTGTGGATAACTGCAGACGTAGATGTCGACAGGAAGCAATTGAATCATCGTATCTGAGTCAGGATGAGCTGAAGCAAGCGAAGAATACAGTGATACGAACGGGGCAGTGGGAAGAATATGCTGATAAAATGGGATTGCTGAGAAGACAATCAGCGCAACACAAAACGAGTGCTTTGTATCAGTTGACGCCTACAGTGGATGCACATGGAGTGTTACGGGACAGTGGAAAAACCGAATGTGCGCTACATACTACTTTTGAAGCCAAGTTTCCGAGGAAACACTCAGTAACCAGACTGATTGTGGAAGATCTTCATCGAGTCTTTCGTCACGGGAATTGCGAAACAGTGGTGAATGCAGCTCGTCAGTTCTACTACATCTCACAATTGCGGACTGTGGTGAAGCAAATAGCCGCAGCGTGTCAATGGTGCATGTTGACGAAGGCTACTCCGAAGGTACCGCGGATGGCGCCGCTTCCCGCAGCTCGCCTCTCCTCTTACACCCGACCATTCACGTACGTTGGCATTGACCTGTTTGGCCCGCTGTCTGTGAAAGTAGGAAGGAGTGCAGTGAAACGCTGGATTCGCTTGTTACCATGCCTGACTACTCGTGCCGTCCATTTCGAGGTTGTCCATAGCCTTTGTACATCGTCTTGCGTGAAGTGTATTCGCCGTTTCGTCTGCCGTCGAGGTGTGCCATCGGAGATTTATACGGACAATGGTACCAACTTCCAGGGTGAGCTGGCAGCCACCTTCACGCAAGCACGATACTAAATGGATTTTCATCCCACCAGGAGCCCTTCACATGGGCGGTGCATGGGAAAGAATTGTGCGATCAATAAAAACCGCTATGCAAGCTGCGTACAACAACGATCGAAAACTGGACGATGAAGGACTCGAAACATTGGTCGTTGAAGCCGAAGGAATGGTTAACAGTCGACCGCTCACGTACTTGCCACTGGACGCTGATGAAGGAGAAGCCCTCACACCAAACCACTTCCTATTGGGTAACTCACGGGACGTACGCCAGCCTACTGTAGCCTTCAGTGATCCAGCTTCTGCGGTTAAAAACTCGTGGAACCAGATTCAACATATACTGGAAACGATGGATACGGGAATATCTACCAATGCTGACGAGGCGAATGAAATGAATCGGCTATGTCAAACCCGTTGCTGAAGGAAACCTAGTCCTGGTTATCGACGACACTCGCAGGAAGGGCTGGATTCGTGGACGCGTTAAGGAAGTTGTGACTGTGAAGGATGGAAGAGTTCGGCAAGCTGTTGTACAAACTGCGAGGGCGTGCAACGAATGGGTGTATCCAAATTGGCTGTCATGCGAGGTTGAATCAAGTGAAAAACTGAAACCGACTGTCCAGAGTCACGAAGAAGATATTACACAATTGCATTGCTTACAGTCCGACAATTTAGTTCCACAATTAAATAAGTGGGAATTGGTTTTCCTAGCAGTGAATTTGTTTCTTATTAAAATTTACACATAAAATAGTAAGTTAAATATTTAAAACTATAAAATTATTGTAAAACCTAAAATTTTTGCAGGTTCATCGACACGCGACCAACATTAATGTTTATGAGCAGATCGGTAGCACAAGATAGCATACCGACAGTGTAAGCAGCGTAACCTTGAAATTTTGTAAACATAATATTAATCCCAATTTAACTTGCTGTTTGAATGTTGCACTAAACAAAGAAAACTGAGTTGTGCTTCTCAGGGCTCCGGTATCCGAATTCCGATCTACCCCTCAAAACAACAGTGGCCTTTTCGTGAATACTTCCAAGCACCTAAGGCAAGGTATGTGAAGTCGTTCGGCAGGTGTAAACCGTACCGAACCGCAATGATAAACAGAATGTGACCGGGCTGGCAAGTTGTATCGCGAGTATTCTGACGAAGTTTTCCTGCGTGATAATGGACGATGAAACTTATGCGTGCCGGAAGACTTCAAGCACTTCAGGGACGAAGAAAAAGACCAAAAAGATTGACTCTGGCAGGCAATATGCAGCTGTGGGAACGGTAAACAAGGAAATCATACCGTGGAAGAATGCCTAAAGAAGCGACCAGCCACCATTCTTAGGCAGCCATGACGCTTCTTCGCTATTCCGGCCTGATTTTGGGCATCTTGTCGCTACGCCAAAAATGTTTTTGGAATGGTATGGAGCGAATGGAGTCCATGTTGTAAAACCGAAAGAGGCGTGAATCCACCTAACTGCCCGTAGTTGCGACCTATCGAGCGGTATTGGGCTCTCGTGAAGAGAGAACCTCGCTCAATATAAAAAACAAGCTACAACTATAGAAAAATATCAGAAAATCTTTGACAAAAGCAGTTAAACCGGCTGCAGAGAAATCTGCACAGACCGTAATGGCTGGAGTAAATCCTCGGAAAAGTTCGAAGTTTCTTCATGTAGGCTAACTAGGGCCTGTTCATGAACCATGTAGAACTTATTTTTTGAACATCTCAAACCCCCCCTCAAGCTTCTCAGACTTTTCTCCATACAACTTTGTTTATTTTTTGTATGGAGCGTAGACTCTCTTGCCAACCCACCCCCAGAAAAGTCTCACGTGGTTTATGAATAGCCCCTTAAGCAACTGTTATTAGTTTTAGGACGACTAATAATGCACAATTAAATTGTTTAAAAAATACATCTTGATTGAACGAACACCACAATTTTCTTTTATTCCAAATTTAATCTGTCCAGATTTTTGTCGCGAACAAGCCTTTCTCTATTTTTAAAGGATCTGGAAGATTCTCCAAAAGTCATTGGCTCATTAAGTCTCTACGAAGTTCGATGGAATCTGATCAGCAATAAAGATGACGATCTAAGTTGTTTTCCCACTGAAAGTCAAAGCAAGACAGAAATGCAGGTGCGTTGATTTCACCGTTCAGCTGTCTTTGCGATAAGGGTAGTTTGCAGAATATTTCGGCGACGGTGCAGCGAGTCGAGTCCTAGAAGCCGGCATCGTTCGGGATAGGGATAGAGATCTTGAAGATTAGCCATGGTAGGCTCCTGACACCAATGCGTATGAATCCACGTTGAACACGTTCAATTATGAGGTTACACGACAGTTGATATGGACTCCAAATTACCGTAGCATTTCTCAAGAACCGTTCGAACAAGTGCACAGGAGAGTGCTTTGAGGCAGTGAGGATCAGTGAAATCACCGGGAGATTTTGGTGATGAATCCCAATTGTGGTGAAGCTTTCTTAATGACAGTGCTATGTGCTGATGAAATGTATATTTTTCGTCCAGTATCCCACCCAAACACAGACCTGATCAACGCGCTCGAAGACATTCCCATCAATTTGGTAGTCAATAGTGATGGAACGCATTGATCAGTGGAAAGTGATAGCATCACATTTAGTAATGCTTATCACGAGTTAATTCATCTTACACCAGGTGGTAAACATGTCCAGAAGCTTCTGAAGCCGGTAACAGACCTCGAATAGACCTCTCCAACACCAAATCGTCTGCGTATATGAGTTCGTAGATCGATTCTAGCAACAGGGCAGCATCGTTGAAGAACAGTGCAAAAACCACTATCTTGTGGTACGCCTGAATTATTATTAAACGTGCTGGAAACACCTGAATCAAGCCTTCCGCTCAGAACAGGACCTGTCAAGTAGCATTCCAATCATACCACAAGTCACTAATGTACCTGAACGGGATAGCTTTACACAGAAGTATTCTGCAATCAATGACGTCAAACGCGACCTTCAAGTTCGTACACTATACGGCATCCACTTGATTTTTAGCTTCAATCTGCGTAATACAGGTACTAGTGAAGTCCATCAGGTTCGTTGTTACAGAGCGGACTGGCATAAATCCATGTTGATTGTCTGAAATGTATTGTTCGGAACAGCCAAGAATGACATTACTAACGGCTATTTCGATATTCATTTTTCATATTTCGGCTATTAAAATATCTCATCCCGCAGATGGACTGGTAATTCCTCATAAAAATTGTTTCCACACAGCGGGTAACTTCTTCTGCTCAAACGATTTGTTGAAGATGTGGCCAAGAGGAGTCGCTAAGAAAACAGCACAGCGATAGAAGATAACAGTCGGTACACCATCAGGCCCGGGCGGACAAGACCTTTTCAGTTTCCTAGAAGTAGCAATGGTCATGTCCGAAGTGATTGAAAAGGTGTCCAGGTCAAATACATCAGCAGGTAAATTGAAAGCTGCCGCTTCAGCTTCTAAGTTGAGATGTGAGCCCAGCGGAGAACACAGTTGTGAAATACTTGGCGAACAGTTCGCATGATTCTTCAGCTTAAGATGATTCTGTTTCGTCCATTCACAAAACTCCAGAAACTTTTATAGATCTCTAGCAAGCCAAATCGTATACGCATAACATGTGATTTATACAGACTAACATCCACTTTACTAGACGGTTTGCGTCACTTGCAAGTTTGAAAGCCTGTTGGTTGGTGAAAAAACGTGGCTCACGAAGCGACCTCTCTGTTTAGCATCTCCATGGTGACTTAACAGGTGATCGAATCCTAGGGAGGTTTTCATTGAGCCATATGCACAAGATGTCACAGAAGCGCTCTGTAATATCGTCAACATCCTATATATTTAGCAGTTCTGTCTAGTCCATATTGGACCGTTATTCAGTTAGTGAATCAAAATCAAGTCGACGGTAGTTCAAAGGTCTTGCTTCACCTGTAGGAACAATTGCTTGCATGCGAACAATAGGCACGGAGAAAATATCAATTGGAGGATAATTAGGATCAACGGTCAGCAAAGAGACAATGGCTGTTGATACGTTGATAACATTCTGTGACAAAGTATTGCTAGAATACCTACGGTATTCCAAACTATCCTTGATTTTGGTGATCTACATGATCAACAATACTATTTTCGATGTCTCCACCGTACTTTTGAGTTGACACAGTTCCACGGGACATCATAGATCATAGTTTCAATATTTATAGAATACCTACGGTACTCAAAACTATCCTTGAGCTCTTGATGTTCTACATGATCAACAAGGCGCTTTACGATGTTCCTAAGCAAATGGACCAAATTTACAAGTGTGGTGGTTTTTGAAGGCACCGTTCTATGTTGATTTGAGACCCTCCTCTGAATGGGAGAACCTATTCAAATGAAACACAACTTCTTGCATAACTCGAGAATCTAATCACAAATAAACCAAATTTCATGGGAAGTTTTTGAAGGAGGAAATGTTTCCCCCCCTTGTTGTGATTTGAGACTTTTCCGCTGTATATGAGTATAATATGGAGGGGGTGCTCTCTCAAACAAATGGAACTTCACCAGGCATAATCAGAGAAATAATTCAAGCAAATGGAACCAAATTTCTGCATGTGGAAGTTTTTGGAAGGAGGGAAAATGTTTTTATGGTGGTTGAAAGCCCCCCTCCTCTTAAAGTATGTACTCTCATACAAATGAAATAAACCAATCAAACATGAGAATTATACCTACTGCTTTGCAGATTTGTATCTGTGGTTTTAGTCCAGAAAAGCATTCTATATAGTTCTTCTGAGAGCCCTCCTGTTTCCTAGAAAGGGTGGGATCCCCATGAAATGAAAAACAAAGTCCAGTATAACTCGAGAACTAATCAAGGCAAATGGAACCAAAATTACATGGGTGATTTTTTGAAGGCAAGAAATGTTTTTGTGGTAATTTAATACCTCTCCTCACTCTGAATAGGGGCTACCATACATACGAAACACAAATTCTGTAACCAAAATATGAGAACTATCCCCACGCTATGCAATTAAAAGGTTTCTTGGGTCCGGAAAGGATATTACTATAGTTCGACACCCTTCCGCCTTTAGAAAGGGGGGCTCCCATGCAAAATGAAAAGTTTATTTTTCTGTATAACTCAAGAACTATTCAAACAAACGTCAAGAAATGCTTTAATGGTGGTTTGAGACCCCAGCAAAAGAAACCAAATTTAGCATGTGTGAGGTTTTAAAGGCAAGAAAAGGTTTTGGTGATGGTTTCAGACTCCTCTTTCTGCCCTGAAAGGCAAATTCTATACAAATGAAATACAATATTCTGTATAACTCGAGAACTAATCAAGGAAATTGAACCAAATTCGGTATGTGGAGGTTTTGTAGATGAATGTTTCCATGCTATTCTGAGACACCTCCCTTTCTCTTCTGAAGGGGGAGGGAGGGCCTCCCATAAAAATGAAACACAAATTATACATAACTGAGAAGTAATCCAGCAAATGGTTCAAATTTGCATATGGAGGGTTTTGAAGGAGAGAGAATGTTTTTATGGTCATTAAATACGTGAAATTGAACGAAGTAT